>JAURVB010003096.1:0-115335 GCA_033002965.1 Piper betle | reverse complement strand
GATTGATACTATCGAAATAGGGCCTTTGGGGGGGGGGGGGGGGAGTAGTTTGATTTTTGGCAAGCATTTTTGGAAAGTCACAATTTAGTCCACACTCCTTGAGTGTGCTCTTATAGCTAGTGAAGAGAGATCTAGTTCCTATGGGCTTAGCAAGAGAAAGAAATATCAAAATCTGTATCATGCTCCCAACCCACTTACTTGAATCAAGAATTTTGCCTTCGATAAAAAAAACAATGATGTGTAGTGTAGGAATCTAATGAAGGGACAAAATTTGAATGCTCAGCCTAAATGAGTACAAAAGAATTATTTGAAAGAGAGAAATGGCAGATGAGCTAGATCACGGAAAAGAATTTCCACCCATGTTTAGTCATCAATTGGAACCACTTTGGTTTCTCTCTATACAAGGTACATACGCCCTTTCATTTTTTTTTCAAAGAAAAATCTCTTTATAAGAGATTCGAGTGTACTCGATATGCCCACATGTCTGGGAGTTCACTCCCTTGCTCCGTTCTACCAAAATAGGTATGAATCTGCTTCCCTCTTCAATTGAACATCCTCCTTACCAAAGTTGGAAATTTCAACAATTGTACCAGAAAACCTTTCTTTGATTTGATTTGATGAAGCAAGAAAATGAATGCACTAACGCGCAACGGCTTTTGTACAATGGTTGCTTGTTGGGTTGAAAGAGCAAAACTTATAAATGAATGATGTACCATGAAAGATTCAATAAAAGTTTAACTCTTTTTCTTGTTTTCTTGGTTTTGGTATATTCTCTATTGCATGGTTTTACAAAGCTCGATTGTTTTCATGTGCGTGCTAGTCTTCTATTAAATCTTTCCTAACTACTTGTCATGTAGGGAGTTAAACTTTGGGGCAATATTAACAAGTCTTCTATAGAGTCCTAAACTTTAAAGTTCTTAAACTGATGAGGAGTAATATACAAAACCCCTGTTTTGTAGCTATGTGGTTTGTTGAAGAAATGCGGATCAGAAGAGCACACTGCTCATATCCCTTGAAGAGTCCATATGTAAACCAAACGTTAACGTACGATACCTTGACATGTGATGATGTATGTGATTTAATTTTATTTGTGCGATAAAGGTATATGGAACAGGTAATCACAACCATCATTTAACTTTTCACATAATGTTATTAAGTAATAAGATACTTAATAATTAAGGTTAAAATGAAAGTATAAGAACCAACTTATTTATATAATTAAAGCTCAACCCCTTTATTATAGTGAGGGTGTACCTTTTCTATAACACAAGGCAATTATTGCATCTTTTAAAGTCAACCTATTCATTACAACGGGGGTACACATCTTCTATAACTTGGAGTGAGCATATTAACTTCCCTATAATGTATGATGTAAGCATGTATGTGGCAATTACTTCGTGCATATAATTTTAGGATAAGCCTTATTGAGGGTTAAGATCCACTTTTGTGACATTAATTTGATTTTAGTTAGTTCAACAAATAGTATCGCTAAGCTATTATTATAATTTCATCCCACCTCAGGGTATAATGTAAAGGATGAAGAGCTAGGCAACTTGGTAGTGGCCGAGGTGGAGGATACAAATAATTTGACACCGTAAAATGGGGGGGGTTGGATTTTCATAGGTTAGGACTACTACCCAAAGCTATGGGTGCACCATATTCTAACACAAACTAAACCAATTAAACTGGCCTTTGCTAACCCAACTACTTTTGACAAACTTAAGCCCCGTCCAAACTCAAGCCCAAGGGCTAGAAAAGTATTTAGGACTCTAATATGTAATAAACATGTGATTCGTCTCCAACGTATAAAATGGGCAACTGTAGGGCCTCCACGAGAACCACGCCCCTTGCATAAGCATCCAATACCAGCCGCTTGCGCCCCGCAGGTGCAGGGTCCTAAGCATCACTAAAACCACTCCAACACTCCACTCCACCGCGAGAGTTTCCTCACTCTTTTCTTCTTTGTTATCTACCTGACCCTTACCCTTCTCTTTCATCGTCCTTTAAAAACAACAAACAAAAAACTCTTTCTTTCTTCCCAACACCACCAACAAAAAAACAAATGTTACAAATAGCTCAGATCTAAATCTATCTTTTTTCACTCTAAAGCTCAGCTCTCTTCTCCCATGGCCATGGCCGGCGGCTCTGGTTCTTGGAAAGCGGAGGGTAACGGCGGTGGTCGTGAGGTCTTTGCCGAACACGGTGCTTCCAGGATCCGCTCCTCGTCTCTTTCTTCTCCTTATGCTTCTGGTAAGCATGGCTATGGGAGGGGGAGGGGGAGGACGGTGGTGGGGTTGTGGAGGCGGCGGCGGTCGAGGGGGATGGTTCTGATGGTGGTGTTGGTGGGTTTCTTCTTTCTGATGAATTGGTGGATGCTGTCTCGGCTCCAGGACCAGTCCGGATGGCGCCGGGGTGGTCGTGGGATGACCAACCAATCCGCTCCCGTTTCTATGATTCAGGTCTGTTGTTAGTTGTGTTGTTATTTTTCTTGTAAGTCTTGCTTGGATTTGATTTGTGTTTGATGTGTTCATCTTCCACTTTGCTCTGTTAGCTTGAAAGCATGTGTCTTAAAGGTGTTTGCTAACGAATTTTCGATGAACTTTCCGAACGATGCTGGATTAGCACTTATAGTCATTTAGTTATGAATTTATAGATTTTCCACTTTGCTAGATCTTGTATGAGCTTGTGAGCATGTCTTTTAAGGTGTTTTCTTATGTGGAGTGGTATATAGTTTTGGTAGTTTGAATAGTGCTGGTTAGTAGTTATTTAGATATGAATTTATAGAACCAAAAAATGCATTATTAATCCTACATTTTGTTGGTTCTTGAATGAGCTTGTGAGCATGTCTTTTGAGGTGTTTTCTTATGTGGACCGTTTGGATTTTTTTGGGTAGTATGAATCATGCTAGATTGGCGTTGAGAATAATATGATTATGCTTTGGTTGGATTTCTTTCTCAACAGCTTGATGCGGACCAAAAGTTTATGTAGTTGAAACAACAGTGATACAAACGGAAGGAGCTCACGAACACCATTTATTGATTGATTGTGAATTTCATCTTGTATTATTGAAACATAAATCAGGAAAAACAATAGGAATTGTATGAGTTACTTATACTTGAATAATGTTCACAATTGAACTGGGTCTATTTTTTTAATGAAGACTTCCAATATCAAAGGTCTAATGCCATAAACTTGAGTGGCATAGGTGGTCAATCTTTTTAGATGTATGTGGTCTGACCCTTCTCCAGACCTGCACATGCTAGCCTTTGTACACCAGGTGGCCCTTTTCTATATGTAGTCTGCATTTGAACTGGGACATTTTGTGGAGGAAAGTTCTTATGATGTTAAAATATTATGATTCACAGGCTCTAAGTTGTAAACATTATAGAGGAAATTCTTTTAAGTCAGTGAATGAGATGTGCATAATTGTCAATCTTGGGATAGCATGTGTAGCTAATGTTCCACTATGTGTAGGGGAATATTTTCATATTTCTGATCATATTTCCTTGCTTCTTTTGTCAGTTTATATCCTTCCTTTTGAATTTTGTATTGGTAATTGTCAAATTTGATTTGATGGACATTACTTCTATGTGGACGTCTGCTTCTCAGTCATGAATTGTCTTTTATTGAAAAATACAGTGGAAGTTATTACATTGGTAGAGATTTTATTACTTGTTCTATATAAAGCTTCTAAAAGAGTCCTTGTCTACTTGTGCTTCCAAGAACATAAGCTGATTTATGTTAGCGCATAAATATTGTTCACATGCTTTAGATAGATTTCTCTTGCATAGACCTTACTCAGACTTTGTTCAATCAATCCCATAGTTTTTCACATGCTTAAGATAGGTCTCCTCCGTAGAGCTTTGTTAGAGATGTCACTCAATAGGTTCCATAATCAGGGTGAATGGAGGAAATTCAAAAAGGAGAAAGGCCTCAAAGGTTTATGTATGCTCGGCTACTGGCTCTGGCTGCACATGCCTTAGCACAGGTAATTCCTTCCTATGTCATTTTTCTTTTTCAATATTTTCATGTGTTACATTTTGATGATTTATTATGTAGACAATGTACTTCTTGGGGACCAAAATGGTCTCATTGTAGGCTTCTAGCCTTCATTAAAAAGAATGGCATTAGATTTTTGCTTACAACCGCAGGCATCTTTAAGTAGTCAAAACAATATTTTCTTATTTTGGCTAGAAACTGTAATAAAATTTAGATTTCTGTATGTCCAGGGTGAGGATAAGCCAGAGCCTCATGATCTGTGGGGTGAGCCATTAGTTACTGCTTCTGCTTGGAAGCCTTGTGCTCATCTGTCAAACTGGGTAGGCACTGGCGATGGTAATCTTCTTAAGAAGTCACCCCTTTTACATACACGATTCCTCACCAAGCAATAATAGTATCTGTATTTCAGTATATACAGTGTCTTGATACGTAACATTTTGTAACTTGTATTGCATTTTTTTGAAGGCGGGAGCATGCCTAATGGTCAAAACGGATATATTCTTGTTAGTGCAAATGGTGGAATAAGCCAGCAGCGTGTGGCTGTAAGTATTATATCCTTATTCACTAACCTGGAACTTAGAAACTTTTCTACACCTTCAAAGAAATTTCCTTTATTTAAAAGCCATAAATTGAAGTTTGATTTGAGGCATAATTTTATCATTATTGGTTCTGACAAACGATAGAAAACATTTAATTGGGGCCATATCTTAGTGTTAACTTTATTAAAATCAATTAGTTAACGATATACTTAGAGAAAATCTATAAGCAATACAGGCTTAAAAGCTCGAGGTCAATCTTTTTCCTTAATCTCAATTACCTTTTTGAGATATGGTTTTGAGTGCAGTCAAAGTCTTTGACGTGTGTGGGCAAAACATATCTCATGATGGCATGCCAAGAAATTATTTTTAAGATTTTGATACCCTGTCCTATGCCAAGAAAGTCTTGGAGAAGTACTCAGCGGATAGATTCCCTTGCTGTGTGTCGTTTCAAATCCAAACATCAGAGTCTGAGATTTGATGATACGACTGCCTTGTTTAGGTATCTGGGAAATTGCTGTCTTTCATGTCTGTAATTGTGCTAAATTTAATGTGACAAAGGACATCTCTTTTCACGTTGAATATCTTAACCCTGTCACAACTACCAGTTGGTTATGATTAATTATTAAATATTAGGTCAGTTTCTTTGTCCCCGGGGCTGTGATAGGTTTTTTCTGCCCTCCTTCTGTACACAGTAGTTTCATTTTATGCGAGGGATAGTCATGAGTGGGCTTCTCTAGTTTGGAGACTTTTCTAGTCATCCTTGCAATTATTTCTTGTTTAAAGATGAATTTTATAAACTTTCATCTAACATACGTGTATATTCTGGAATATTAATGGACATCGTGAACATTAAAGCGGCAGAATCTTAAGTGTCTGTGAATCATTATATTTTCTTGATCTTATTATAAATAACACAAAGAATTTCATCCTTACTCGTTCCAGATTTGCAATGCAGTTGCTGTTGCTCGCTTACTGAACTCAACTCTTGTTCTTCCCAAATTTTTATTCAGTAGCGTATGGAGAGATGAGAGGTATGTGTACTTTCATTTGTCTGCATTTCAAGATAAAATAGAGGGCCCACAAAAGTTGATTAATCTTCACATCTTCCTCAACGGTATGCAATGCCAACAGTCAGTATATTTTGCATACTTTCTCACCCCCAAAAAAGCACTTGTTCATTCACAGCCCTTGCCCTTTATTTCTACTCCAATACTACTCCTGTCATGGTGATTAAGGCGGCAATATGGTGTTGAAAGTGGTGGCCTTATACAAAAGAAGGAAAATAAAGAAAAAAGAGTATTAACTAGGTGTGTCACGCCTCAGATAACTTACATTAGCTACAACATGTGGAGGGCCATTGCATGGGAAAAATCAATTGGGGTTGGCACAGATGAAATAGCATTTACATAGGTTCTGTACCATGAAGTGTTAATTTGATAGACTATGAGATCAGATTGAAGAAAAAGACTATATTGTGCTAAATCGAGGTTACAAAGCTTGGTCAGCCTCGACATAGGGATAGGATTTTTTCTGTTTGGGGCATAACTCTTCTTTGAATTGGGGATGAGGTGAGAATTTAGACTGAAAAATGATCTTAGTCGATTTCAAAAGAGAATACATCTAGTCTCCTAATGGGCCTTTTTAATTTGGCTATTACCCTGAAAAATGAAAGGCATTATTATACTTTCCTGCTGTTTTGAACTTATCAGATACCTTATCTGACGTAGTACCAAATAATGGATTAGCATCATCAATATTTTCCTGGCACTCTCTATAATCAAAACCAATAGAAAATCACCTTTGTCTTGCCATCGTGCAGAGTGAGCCAAAATAAACTCATATTATAAATAGAAAAATCACTTCAAATTGTGCAAGATATTAAAACTCATTTGAGATTGCTATGTGGAAAATTCTATCTCTCCCATTTGTTATATCTGATGTGTGCTTTGAGATCTTGCAAGCTTAGTATTCTTACTAGCATTTCGATTAATGGCATCATAAGCGATATTGGTGGGTGAAATAATTAACAAATTGTATCTTGGTGCTTCATCAGCCAGTTTGGGGACATTTATCAGGAGGATTACTTCATAAGCTATTTGAGGACTGACATTACTGTAGTTAAGAAACTGCCTAAAGAACTTCGCTCTTTGAATTTAGAGGCAATAGGTAGTCTTGTAAGTATCTTTTCTTTTATATAGTTTCCTATATTTCCTTTTTCACAAGTAAGATTTCCATGTTGTTACGGATTTGTCAATTTTGCTAGGTTACTGATGAAGACATTATGAAAGAGGCAAAACCAAGTTTCTATTTGAAGAATATTTTGCCTATCTTACTCCAAAATAGGGTTGTCCATTTTCTCGGATTTGGGAACCGTCTGGCCTTTGATCCAATACCATTCCAGCTGCAGGTACTTAATTGGATATGGATTCAGTTTTTATTCATTTTGCCTCATTTCCTGAAGAATCTGTTTATATTCTAACTATGTTGTTAATTGAACACAAAATGCTTGTAACTGTAATTACATTTGCTTAACTTTTTAAGGCCAGTCATTTGTGAATTTGATATCACTATTTTAGTAATGATATTTAGTAATAGATAATATTTTACCATATGTTAGCTGATGCAGAGTTGGTAGGGATACGACATCACTTCTTTTCAATTTACTATGTGGTCTTGCCTGAACTATGCTTCAACTAGATTCTGTGGTGCATATTCCTGATTATTATCATCATCCAGAAACTGCGCTGCAGATGCAATTTTCATGCACTAAAGTTTGTAAATAAGATCCAAGAAACTGGTGCTTTACTTGTCAAGAGAATGAATCAGAATCTACCGCTTAGGCGACCCATTGATCATAGTCTGGTGGGTCCATTTGCAGCTGTTTCAGAAAAAGGAGGACATCAATTCATGCCAGAATCTACACGTCGATACCTAGCTCTGCATCTTAGATTTGAAACGGACATGGCAGCACATTCAATGTGTTACTTTGGCGGTGGAGAAAGGGAAAAGAAAGAGCTGAAAGCATATCGAGCAATTCACTTTCCACGGTTGTTCCGCTTGGAGAAGGAAAACAAGTATGTTGATTAGTTTGCAGTTTCAAATAACCATCTCAAAAGTAAATATCGAACAAGTGATTTTTATTGCATAAATTTCTAGCGTGACAAAATTTGTGAGGTCTTACTCTTGTTCATTTGTTTCATTCCTTGTAGTTTGTTTAACCTAGAAATATTGTTTTCGTTTTTATTTGTCCCAGACTTCTGAAGAAAATGTAATATATGCAACTGTATCAGAAAAATATTGTGCATTTTTTCTCATGTTTGATTCAGTTCGTTTAATCTTGTTTAGCTAGTCATTTTTTGGCGGGCCCTTCCCCAACAAATTTTTTGCTTACTTGGTTCAAACCGGCTATAAAAACCAGGAGAACCTGGCATCAATTCACACTGCCTCAATGTGAATGGGAAGGGAAGGAGGAGTTAGTCAACGTCAGCAAGTCATTTGCATTTCATGTTTTTAATATAGTTTTGGTTCTCATACTGTATAATTGCATTGTGGTGCTCACTGTGCCCTGTTTTCTTAAACAAAACATACTTTTTAATTATCGGCTGATATAGAATCTTATTGGAAGAATTTTTGTGATTTGTTTTTGTAGATTGCCATCTGCAACTGCTTTAAGATCTGAAGGTCAATGCCCTTTAACACCTGAAGAGGCAGTGTTAATGCTTGCTGCACTTGGTTTCAACCGTAAAACACATGTATATATTGCCGGTGCACATATTTATGGAGGAAAGTCTAGAATGGCTGCTTTGACAAGCTTGTACCCTAATTTGGTTACCAAGGAGAACCTGTTAACGACGTCAGAGCTTGCACCATTTTTAAAATTTTCATCTCAGGTTATTTATTTATTTCTTTTGGAAATTACTTTAGTTTTTTTTTATAGCCAAAAACTATCGTGGTGTTGATGCAGTGCTTTTCAATGCTCTTGTTATTGGCAATTATGTTACTTTGTGTTCCCTGTATGCATATGTTTGGCTATCCATGCATATGTTTGGCTATCCATGCATATGTTTGGCAGTTATGTTTCCTTGATGAATGGAGTCATATATCATGAAGTTGGGTAGAGTGATGATGTAGGTTTTCTTGTAAACCAATGTATATGAAGCAGTACCCTTTTCATGATGGTAATCTTTAATGTGAGATAAGATAGATAATCCAACAAAACTATTTATTTTTGAGGTTGAATTAATAGCTGTATTGTCTCGTGAAGTGTCTTATGGTTTCAATTATATTGAGAAGCAATGTATGAGGGTAATGTTGAAGTTTCATTGCATTTAGTGACTATTGACCTTGCTTGAACAATCCACCTGGACGAACTAGTTTACTCGTCAATTTCATTCCCCAATTCGCTCCTGCATTAAAAGAAAACAGGTGCCCATGCTTCTTTTTAGTTGCTAGCAAATGTGAATGTTGAAAATGCTTGCATATTCTTGTATGAAACTTTGTGAAACTTTTCTTGTCCTATTTCAGTTAGCGGCTCTGGATTTCATAGCATGCACGGCTGCAAATGCTTTTGCAATGACGGATTCTGGCAGCCAATTATCCTCTTTAGTAGCAGGTTTTAGAATGTACTATGGCGGAGGCTGGTTGCCAACAATACGACCAAACAAACGTCGCCTGGCCGGAATATTTGCAAAGAATGCTACAATTGAGTGGGAAGAGTTGGAAGAGAGGGTGAGGAAGGCTGTGAGGGAGAGCAAAAGAGTGCAGGTAAGGCCGACCGCAAGGAGTATATACAGGCATCCACGTTGTTTAGAGTGCATGTGCAAGACAGATTCACAGTAAATAAACTTCCCAACTTCTTTTATTTGGCTGTATAATTTTTCCTGTTGTCCATTAATTCTATTTTTTTTGTTCATAAAAAGTAATCTCTCTTTCTTTTTCTCTATAATTTTTAAAAAATAAAGCTGTCAGCCTCAAGTGGCGGGTATTGTAAGTGGCATTAGATTGTGAGTTTGGAATTATAATGTTTATTTTACTCATGATTTGAGTTGCAGATGAGTAATTGGACTGAAAAACAGGTAATGGAATATTTTTAGCAATGCCCGCAGTGCTGTTACCACATAGAATTGTTTAGTACACAGGAATTTGTGTTCGAAAATGATGACAATGTTTTGTGAAACAAAATCCATTCTCTCCTTTCCTTTGTTTTGTTATTGTTTTTTTTTTGTTTTCGAGGGAATTGGGTTGTCATTGATGTGGCAATGAACCTAATGTATGTCGATGTCTTTGCATTTTGTTATGTACATCCATGGGCTTTTGAACAAGTTGGGTGCATGTGGAAAACTTCATCTTTTTATTTTGGCGTTAGAGTACAATGATTGAGAGATATAAAGCAAGTTTAATTGGCATTCACAATTGATTTGAGTTTTGTGTAGAGTTCAAGCTATTTTTTTATTTAAGATGTTTATGCCAAGTACAAATTGTGATTAGATTATTTTACTTTAGCAACCAAAACATCTCAATTTCCAGCATATAAAATAAAACAAACATATCTGGAAAATGTTATATCTGGTTTAAATTTGTCATACTTTTTTCTGTGTTAATAATATTTGACGGAGGGAATCTGATATTCAAGTCCAGAATCCAATTATCCTGACAACAAATTTGAGCTCCATTTAAGCGTGGTCAATAAACAAAAGCTTGGGCTTGTAATATTTTAGTTGGATTGTGTATTTAAATCAAACTTTTATCCAAAATAAAGTTTAATCTAGTCACGATGTTAACTCTTGCACGAATGATTAAGTGTGAATCTATTGCTTGGTTTGGGCAAAATCATTAAAAGTTAGGTCCCTGGGAATAGGCTGTATAATCAATGTGAACTACAATTGCATTTCCCCCCGCCTCTAATCAAAGAAGTATTATTTATAAAATATATTTATGCAATACTTCTATGAGAGCCAATACAAACAACATACGCTGAGGCAACAATGATTTGCCCCCTCTTTATGTGACAGGATGTAGTAGAATGAAAATAACTCCAATCTCAAACCTTTAGGAGTAAAGGAACATGGTTGTTGTCATCCTGCCATTCTCATTATACAAAAGGCTTATGAAGATTAAATTTATTTAATCGGAAGCTGGAAAATTACTTAGCTTGTATACACAAAACCTTTGGTTTAGATAAAATCATAAACAAAAAATTATCTAATTTGACCTATTAAATTAGACCGTCAGAAGTATCTTACACGTTTCATGTCTGTAAATTGGTATTTCACATTGAACCGGACACACACATAATTTATATACAGTGAAGTGGTAGGTACGAATAATAACCCATTGGCCAACAATTTTCAGGTTATTACCTTTAATAGGAAAGTTTTAACAATTCTCATCAATTGGAACTAATATTCACGATAGCCCGAATACAGATCCAATACAAAATTTTTCATTAAATTAAATACAATAATCAATTAGAAAACGTTTTTTATTAATGTCTATGAATACGATTTTTTTGCCTAATTTTTAAATTCTTAAATTGATTAAAAAAATTTGAGGGCAGTAGGGTTTTAATGTATTGCTTATTTATTTTTTCTTATTATCTCCCTACTGTTCGTGGCGTCAGTTGTCTCGTGTCAACGCAAATGACCACATTATTGTTTTCCCAGTCGACATGACCTGTTATTGTTCGTAAGACGATGGGGTAATTTTATTAAATTTATTTATTAAAAATATAATCGGAAATGGCTGGATGTACGGGACGAGTGTAAACTGACAAAATTAACCCAGAGTGGTTGTCATGGATGGCTTCATCAAGTAGGGGGAGTAGGAAGGGGTGAAGAAAAAGGAAAGGCCTTTCTGGTTCTTGAGCCCAGCCACCTCCACTCTCCCCTCCCCTCTCTTCCCAACCACTCTGTCTTCCCCCAACCCCCCAAAAGATCAATCTGAAGTCTCTCCCTTCCGCCGGCTTCTTTGCTCCGATCCATCTATTTTTCTACGATGTTATTATTGGCTCCTATTGAAGGGTTTTTTATCTTCATCTTCTTACATATTGTTTTGCTTCGTTTTTTTGGATCATGCATGGTTGCATCGCTCTTTGGGCCCTGAATGGCGGATTAGGTTTGTATATATTTTTGGTGTGAGTGTGTGAGTGTGAGTGTTGTGGGATAGGACAAAACTCTTTTTTTTTTTTTCTTTTTTTTTTGAAATATGATCAAACAGATATTGGGCAAGCTCCCCCGCAAACCCTCTTCTAAGTCTTCATCTCCAAATTCCGACGCCCACAATGCCGACGCCAACGCTTCGGCGGCGAAAGGATCCGGCGGCGCCGCCGGAGCTAAAAGCAAGGTTTCCGCCGCAAACAAGTCGAATCAGGGCAAGAAATCGGCGCCGCCCAATGGCCCCTTCCGGTTCCGCCGCAGCCGCCGCCGCCGCCTACGATCCTCTCCCGAGTTTTCGCGACGTGCCGGGCTCCGAGAAACCCGCGTTGTTCTTGAGGAAGTTGCACTTGTGCTGTGCGGTGTTCGATTTCTCGGACTCGACCAAGAGCGTGAAGGAGAAGGAGGCGAAGAGGCTGACCCTGCTCGAGCTCGTCGACTACTTGGGGTCGGTGAACAGCAAGTTCGGCGAGGTTGCGATGCAGGAGATCACCAGCATGGTCGCCGCGAATATATTCCGGACGTTCCCTTCTTCCGCGAGCCATGATCGCAAGGTCGTGGACAATTTCGACGCCGAGGAAGAAGAGCCGGCCATGGAGCCGGCGTGGTCGCACTTGCAGGTTGTTTACGAGTTCTTCCTGAGGTTCATTGCGTCGTCGGAGACGGACGCGAAGTTGGCCAAGAGGTACATTGATCATTCATTTGTGCTAAGGTTGCTCGACTTGTTTGATTCAGAGGATCAGAGGGAGAGGGAGTATTTGAAAACGATTCTTCATAGGATATATGGCAAGTTCATGGTACACAGGCCTTTCATTCGAAAGGCGATTAACAACATTTTCTATCGGTTCATATTCGAGACTGAGAAACACAACGGGATCGCAGAGTTGTTGGAGATATTGGGAAGTATTATTAATGGATTCGCATTGCCGCTGAAGGAAGAACACAAGCTGTTCCTTGCAAGGGCATTGATTCCCCTGCACAAGCCTAAGTGCGTCGCGATTTATCACCAGCAGCTGTCCTATTGTATTACTCAGTTTGTGGAGAAGGATTTGAAGCTCGCGGATACGGTGATAAGAGGTCTTTTGAAATATTGGCCGGTCACCAACAGTTCTAAGGAAGTTATGTTCCTAGGGGAGTTGGAGGAAGTGTTGGAAGCTACACAGGCAGCGGAATTCCAGCGCTGTATGGTCCCCTTGTTCAGACAAATTGGTCGATGCCTTAATAGTTCACATTTCCAGGTACTGATGCTAAGCAAAGCCATTTATGAGTGTATTTTTTATGATTTTCTGTTGGCCTAAGTTGCTGCAGGAGCATGCACTTGTTACACAATTTTCGTTTATAGACATTTCATTTGGAACTCCAGGTTTAATTCCTACTGTCAGAATTTATTTTCAGTTCCATTAGGAAATTAATTCCGTTGAGGCTTAATTTGGTTTTTTAATGAATATGAGTTCCATAGGCAATGTACTTAGATTTTTTGATTAATGATGAAAGATCAACCGACAGTCACCTGTTCTGGCAGCAACAACACAAAGAAAGCAAAACTGTGTTCTTTTGTCCACCTCGGCACCCATAAGCTGCACCGGTTGCCTGCCACCATTTTCCTGTACAACACATGGGCTACGAAAAAGTGATTATTATCTCTCTTCTACTGCTCATTTTAATCAGTCACTGTTGCTGCCACCATGTGCCTCCGAAATCTTGTGATGTCTACTTGCATGTTATAGTGATCTTGGTCCTAAGAACTTGTGGATTAGATATGATTGTGATCCCCCTAATGTGGCTTAGGAGGGAAAATCTGAATCAATTTCAGCTACAATGCATGAGATTCTCATTTACTTACTAAAGATATAACTAGTATATTTCTAGTTGAGCCTCAACCATCTATGTGAGGGTTTTGTCTGTGTGAAGATCCTTTACTTTCAATCACACTTTGCACAGTTAAACAATCTTGAAGCCAGGTATAATTGTGATTTCCATCTTAGGAGGAAAAATCTGAATCAGTTTCAGTTTCCATACACAAAGAACCTCAGTCATTGACTGAAGATATGACTATTCCTCTCTTGTTGAGCCTCAACCATCTATGGAGAGTTTCTTCTGTATGAAGATCCTTTTCTTTCAATCACACTTTGGATAGTTCAAGGTTCTTGATTTAGAATTTAATTATCATGCATGGTTTGATTGAAGTGTGCTGCCCTTAAGTACTAAAATATTCTGGAGGAAGAAGAAGAAGTGTCTGTCAAACAGTACTACAGATCAGATTACTTTCTAGAATTACTAAGCTGATTGGCATTTATTTATGCATAAAGGTTAGGTTTTTCTTCATTTTGCCTTCAAAAAAGAAAATATTCCTTTTCATGGGATTGTTCTCCTCTATAACTTGAAGACTGCGTTTGTTTCAACATGGGGACTCTGGTGCACAGGCATGCTTTATAAAAGCCTTTTCACATTAGGAATCTTTAATTACAAATTTTATTTTAATTAGATTTTGTTTCTTCTTTTTTGGAGTTCATTTTCAGCTAAGATAGGCAATTTATCACGTCAGCCTTTAGATTTTATTTGTTTCTTTTCAAGATAGGAGTCCGATGCATGAACATGTTCTATAGAAGCCTTTTCATCTCAGGAATCTTTTATTATGATTTTTTTGGATTTATTCCTTATTTTTGGAGTTTATTTTCAGCTTAGATAGGAAGCTGATCACATCAACCTAAGATATTTTTTATAAAATATGAGGTTTTTCCTGTACATTATAATCCGATTTTTTTTAGATTAATAACATTTGTGCATAGATTTTGCTAGATTCTGCCTCTTTTCTTCTCTCATCATTCCTATGTTTCTCCTCTTTTGTTTCTTATTTCTTGCCTGTTTCTTTTCTGATTCTTTCCACCTTTGTTTATTACCTTCATGTATAATGGGTTTGGCTTCCGACTCAATTGAATGGTTTTAATTTATTGTTTCACTGAGTACATGTACTTTTTTGTGTTTGATTTTCTTTGTTAGTGATGTTATTAAAAATGTTTATTTTTTTATTTGTTATTTGTTATTATTTTTAATATTTCTATGACCTAAGTACGTGTAATTGGAGATGCAACACTCTCCATCTCCATTGGGAAGCATAGTTTTCTGGTATCTGATACACATATGTCAGATTCCTTTTATTTTCTTTCCTCGTTGAACCACCTTGTAGTCATTGCAGGCTATTTATACCATCCTTAAGGCTAATTTGAAACTTTGGAAATCTTGTTTACTGATTGTCCTTACAGCACCATACTAAGTTTTCAAATTGTTGATGCTTGTGCGTTGTGTTGTGTATCCAAGATGATCAGTTTGATGCATATGCACTCTGTGACGAGGATAAGACCATGGCTGGCACGTCATGGGATCTTTTAGAAGGTGCATTTTGTGAGAAGGGTACTTAGATATTTTTACAGCCTCAAGTATCATGGTTGCATTGATGCATCTTAAGGCCGTGCTAGAGCTATGTAGTAAGTGTAGAATCTATATTAGCTGACTAGACAACATCATTTCTAGACGACATGAAATCATGAACATTTTCTTCAGCCTCATGCAATTCTCGTCCTTCTCCCCTATAAACCACTAGGAAAGCTATTCCGCAACAAGCATGCTTTTGAATACATATGAGGCAATTCTGGGACACTCTAAGTTCTACTTTTGACACACTAGTACTTTGTAGCCATTCACACATATACTTGTACAGAAAAAGGAATATGTGATTTTGCGAATAGGGTGAAGATTGCTTTCTTTGTTTAAATGGTTGCAAATAGCTTTATAATATAGTTACAAATAGCTTTGTAATATAGTGGCAAATAACTTTCTAATATAGTTATAAGTTTCCTCTTAATGGCCTAACCTACATGAGCTTCCTAATCAGATATTAAGTCATTAACTCAAACTTGTGGAATACAATACCAATCTTTTGGGAGTAGGTGGATGATGATGATGATAAAATACGACCTGCAAATTTGTGGATGTAGCAGAGGTATATAATTTTACTTTTGCCTGAAATAAAAGATGAGCAGAAGCTCATATAGAATTTACTGCTGGTCTGTATGTTTTGGAAAGTTGAAACATGATATTTACAGTTTACTGGCATTTCCTGATGATTAGGAGCTTGAGTGGTAAATTACTTGGGCATCTTGATTGAAAATTAGTGCGATTGCACTTTCGTTCTTTACCAAGTATTGACATAGTGATTTATTTTGATTTAGTGCAGTTATGGTGGTTGGAATTTCATGAAATAACTAGTAATTGCATTTCTATTGTCAACTTTTCATTTTGGAAGTTTGTTTGATATCATAAACTGAACATTTGTGGTATTTGTAGGATTCTAGCCTAGTAATTTGAACTTAATATCTATTCTTTTCTGGTACATTTTTTGAAATTTTTTATCATATTGTCCTTTGTATTTAGCTTTCAACTTTAATTGTTTAATTGTTAAAGTATTCGGCTGCAAATCTCTATCTAGTCTGCATGTTAGTGAAATACTTTCAAGTTCTACCTGCGATCCAAGTTTTTAGAAGTTAGATCTCTAGTGTAAAAGCAACGTAAAGATCTCTAGTTCTTATATTTTCTCTTCATTTTGACATCCCATAACCTCGAATTGCACTTTGTACAGCCCCAACCTTGAGTATAAATAGTTATATATATTAAAACACAATCACTGATGTTATATGTTGTCATATGTTATTTGTTTGTGAAATCCCATCTTGGCAAATTCTCTCTTAGTTCTCTTCCCTTTGCCCAGTTGAGATGAATTCGAGATCTGAAATGAGAAACCTTGGTTTAGAGTGTCAAAAGTTTGGTAAAAAATTGTTATGCGTCAAAAAATTTATAAAAAATGAAAGGGGAATGTGTATTATCATTCAGTGTCTCTTCTGTCTTAAATTATTCCTCACATCTAGGTTTTCCGTAAGTACTGTTATACTGATGATCATTCGGCAATCTATATTACTACAATTTCTTTTTGTTTTTTTTTCTCTGGAGAACGTTGGCACTGATGAACTGCAAGAAGCATCTTACACAAGATCTTTAAGGAGTTTACAGTTGAATAGAATGTTTGCAGACAAAATGACTGTTAGTTGTTACTATGTGCAGTAGAAGTTATAGGAGTTCTAAAATTGGATAATGAATTCGTTAATCTTTTCTCTTTATCAATTTGTTCATCAAGTTGTTTTTGTAATTGATCTATCAAAAGTATTTGCAGCCGAGTTTTGTATTTTTTAGCAGATAGATATTTTCCAACTTCCGGTACTGTGTATTTTTATGTTCATTTACTTTCCAGATCAGAGGTTTCTCCTTTTGCTAGAGTCAACCATAAATTACATTGAGTGGTCTATTATCTTTTCTGTGGTTCAGCTTTGGTAGCACCCATAATTATTAATGCGAGCAGAAGACAATATTCTACCTGTTTCAATCATTACCTTTACCTCCATCAAAAGCTTCTTTAACCAAAATTTTATCTAAACATTGTCAAAGTCTCCCTTTTATTTTCTTTTGTCAACTTCACTAATGAATATTTTCCTCACTTAGAAACATGGATTGAGATAAAGTTTCTTCTTACAGTCCATTAGTCTGCTGTCTGCTAGAACTACTGAGCTGATTCTGGTAGTTCTCTCTTCAACTTCCATTTCATTCATTTACTACCATTTATCTTTTTCTATTTTTTCCTCCATTCTCTTCTGTCTGCTCCATTTTGGCCTATTTTTCCATCTTCGGAGCAATTTACATCCTCTTTCATCATCTTGCTTATCTTATGGGTCAATTGCCATCCGTTTCTTCAATTTGCCTGGATGTACTAATTGTCATGCAACCAGCTCCCTTTGATGCCCAAATTTTGCACTTATTGCCAACTTTTTTCTTCATCCTTTTCTTTGCTGGTGTTAATTCTGCCCTTAGTTCCATATTACTCTCTTGGAACCAAAAGTTTAGCTTTTTACCAGGGTACTCTTGCATGCCTGTTTTAAGTGAGCTCTCCATTTTCTAGTTCTGACAATTCTTTTACATAGGTCATATAGTTTAGGATTTTTTCATCTAAACTTTATTTGAAGATTTTCCGACTCCTTCCCAGGAAATATCTTATTGAAATAATGTGCTATTACCAGTCTGTGCCATGTGCCTCTTGTTCCTTTTTGTTTGTCCGTGTAGTTTTTTATTGTCTGGTTTTCCTTTTGTGTTAGTAGAGGCTTATCATGAATGCCTCTACTTCTAACATTTCATCATCGCATTACCATTCATGTTGGCTTTCAGTCATAAAGATCTTATTATTGCTGTTCTTGTTGATATAGGTTGCATGAACATTAGTGTTTATGGTTCTGCAGGTGATCCCTGTAGTCTTTTATTGTAGGATTACGTATTCTTCAATTATTGAATGTTTTTTCAAATGTACACAGTTTCAGAAGCACAAGGATACTAGTGCTAAGCCAGCTATCTGATTAAAACATTTTTACATGTTAGTTGGATTTAATCATTGTTGATATTGACCATTTTTGCAATTGCACTCTGTGTGCCCAGGTGGCTGAACGAGCTTTATTTTTGTGGAATAATGATCATATACGCAACCTGATTATTGAGAACAGAAAAGTCATACTCCCTGTCATTTTCCCCGCATTGGAGAAGAATACTCGAACACACTGGAACCCTGCTGTTCAAAGCCTGACACTTAATGTGAGGAAGATTTTTTCCGACTCTGATCCTGAATTGTTTGAGGATTGCTTGATTGCATTTCAAGAAGATGAAGCAAAGGAGAAAGAGCTACATGAGAAGCGTGAATCAATATGGAAGCGCTTGGAGGACATTGCTGCGTCAAGAGCCATTAGTAATGAGGCAGTCTTAGTATCTCAATTTTCTGGCCTTGCGGTGTCCACAGTTATTCAACGAACTGTTGTCGGTAGTTGATGTAGATGTATATCTTCAGGTGTGTTAGAGCCAGTAGTGTTGGAGATAAGCCAGATTTTCTTATGAATTAGGTCACTCATGCCTTCATCTGGGCGCAAGAAATGTAAGTTGTTGCTGATGACTCTGCTTCCCTGCCCTGTGTTATTATCGATTTGTTATGCATTAAAGGGTGACGTGTATCATATGGAGATAGAGATTGGCATGGAGTTGAGGATGGTGGACCTCCTATGCGGAATGCATTCCCTGCTCGACAATCATGGTATATTTTTTATTTTGTAAGATACACCAACATATTACCAAATATTATTCCACAATTTTTGCTTACAGGCACTTGTTCAAGTGCACCTCTGACAGTTTGTTTATCATGTAAGATAAGCTTGTATTCTCCTCTCCTTTTGGGAGATGGAAAACATTACGTTTTTCAGAATTGTTCTAGAGATTGGATGCATAGGAGGTGGACCAAGTACATCTTGTCAGTCTTTTGATGAATTTGAGTTTGGAGCAACAGATAACTTTAGTCATTTTCAGAAAGATAACCTAATTAGCTTTGAGAGCTGATTTGTTAGTTGCCGTGATTACTTGTATTAGAGTCGCAACCTGCATTCATCCCTGTTTGCTGCGTTCCTGGTCTATGTATGTTATTGATCTGTAGATTTACATGGATAGTTTTGTTCTATTGATGCAAGCATTACCGAGATGAGCCCAAAAATCATATACCATGAATTGATATGTGAAACAATCCTTTATTCCTGTAGTATGTGGTATATACTACTACGAGACATTTTAGGGAAATGAGGAATTTAACGAGATAGCTTAAAACCGTTGAACATATTCTTTCTGATGAACAAGTCCAAGCATTAATTCGCTTATTGCCCTATTCATGAGATTATATGAAAGTGAATTTGCCATCTTGAGTTATCCTCTGGAAATATTTTCATTGCCGAATCTTCTCAGTATTGAGCTTTTGATTCTTGACATTCTAGAAAATGGTGCCCCAAAAAAGAAATGGTCAAATCTTTAGAAGAAGCTTAATCAAGTTAAGAATAATTAAGTAAAGAATCCCAAGAAGTGATAAAAGACGGACATGGGCACAATTGTTTGCCACAACTGTGAGAAGAAAATACATTATGCTCCAGCTTAATAAATGTTACATTCTTTTCTAATACTTTTTTATGCTTTTAGTTGTTTGATATTGACCGATTTACTTATTTATTGGATTGTTGATTCAGGTGCAACAAAATACATAATTAGAGACCGAGGTTCATGTGGAGTTTCACCGAATTCTATAAGGGATGTTGATGGATTTATGTTGGCAACAATTCTAGAGTTGAAGTCAAATGACTAGACACTTGCAAGTTAGTATTGCGAGGTGGCCGAACTTTATTGTTGCATAATGTCCTTTATGCTCTAGATACTCGGCAAAATCTAATGTCTGTAAGAGTACTTTTAGAATTAGAATATTATTTAAAATTTAGTGGTCACACATTAACTATTTATTTTGATTCTGAGTACTATGGATCTAGTTTTATTTATAGTGGTTTTATTATTTTGGATATTGATTATTTTTAAATTTAAAATAATAATAATAATTTATTTATTGACTAGTAATGCTTTAATTGATGTGACAATATGACATTAATGATTTGACATGTAAGTTAAAATCGTATGAAGTGTTTAACTAAAAAGGGTTTATTTAAACCTCTATCACATATTGAATTGCCCGTATATGAGCATTACTTAGCTAAAAAGGCTATTAGGAAACTTTTTGGAGAAGCTACTAGTGCTGAAACTTTATTTATATTCGTTGATTATGACATCTATCAGCCTATAAAAAGTTAAAGCTAGACATGGCGCTCATTATTTCATTACTTTTATTGATGACATCACATATTTTGGCATAGTATATTTAATTTCTCATAGGTAAGATGCCTTAGATTGCTTTAAGTGTTTTCATCACATGACTAAAAATCATTTAAACATCGAAATCAAAGCCTTTCGAACTGATAGGGGTAAAGAGTACCTTTCTAATCAATTCTAAGAGTGGTGTAAAGAAAAGGGCATTGCTAGGCAATTATATATTCCTTACACACCAAAAAATAGTATTCCTAAACGAAGGAATATAACCCTCTTAGATATGATTAGGTCTATGATGGCGCATGCTAATCTCCCAATTTTCTTTTGGGGTGATGCCTTGTTGATTGCAGCCTATATACTTAACCGGATGCCTTCCAAATGAGTGCCTTCTGTACTTTATGAGTTATGGAGTGGGCCAAAACCTAATCTTACTCATTTAAGTCCTTAGGGGTTGGTTGTTTTTGTTAATGATCCTTCTAGTAAATTTGGCAAGTTGGGTCATAAAGGCAAAAAATGTATCTTTATAAGATATCCTAAACACTTCAAAGGCTATGTACTCATTGATAAATAACTAGATGGAAGCATTTCTGAATTAGAATCATGATATGTCATTCTTTTAGAGAATGATTTTTCATAAAGAGGTGATATTATTTCAGAATTAGATCTTTTTGAGATTGGTGAATCGACACTGGCACTACTGCATGTCAACCTATTCCACATGTTGAAGATGATCATGAAGATGTTTATCCAAGTAGGAGCGAGAGGAATATTGAGATTCCTCAAGAAGGATCATTACGCCGTAGTACCACTACCCATCGACGTTGTTTTGATATCGAGAGTGAAGCTTTAAGACTTTAAAGGGAAGATGAAATGATTCAATCTCTAGACAAGGAGGAACCTAAGATACTCAAGGATGCATTGTCTAGCTCTGCTAGTAATAAGTAAAAAAAGATAATGGAAGAGGAAATAGAGTCAATGAAGGTTAACAAAGTATTGACTTTGGTTGACCTTCCCGAAGGACGCAAGGCTATATACAACAAATGAGTTTCGAAACTCAAAAGAAAGGCATATGATTCAATTGAAAGATACAAAGTCTACCTGGTTGTCAAGCGTTATACATAGTAAGAAGGTATCTACTATAAAGAAATTTCTTTCTAGTTGTTTAATTTAGCTTAATTTGCTTGTTTATTATTCATTTATCCATTGTAGCATATTTAGATATTGAATTACATTAAATGAAACTTCATTTTAAATGACGAGTTGGATGAGGAAATATACATGTAATAGCCAATAGGGTTTGTGTTACTAGGCCAAGAAAGCAAGGTGTGCAAACTCTAACGTTCAATCTATGACATGAAACAGCCAACCAGATAGTGAAATTTGCTTTTCCACAAAGATATAATTTTTTATGGCTTCATGATGATTTCATAGGATCATTGTGTCTACATAAAACATTTTGAGAAGTTTTTTGTAATTCTATCTCTATATGTAGATGATATTTTGTTAGCTAGCAATGACAAGGAGTATCTACTTTCCATAAAGGAATGATTGCCCTCTAATTTTGAGATGAATGACATGGGTGGAGCTTAATTTATTTTGAATATTAAAACTTAGCGGGATCATTCAAAGAAATTGGTATCTCTTTAACAAAAATTTTATATTAAGAAGGTTCTTAAATGGTTCAACATGAGCACATGTAAACCCAAAGATACACTAGTAGCAAAAGGCGAATACCTTAAAGCAAGTCTTTTGACTCCAGAAGAGAAGCAAAAGATGTTTAAAATCTCATATGTAAGTGCAGTTGGTAGCTTAATGTATGTCATGATTTGCACTCGATAAGTTAGATCCAAGTTCATTTCATTAGCAAGGTGAAAAAAAGGGTCTTTAGATACCTCAAGGGCACTCCACAACGTTCTCTTTCACATTGAGGTGCAGATTTGAAGTTAATTGGCTCTATAGATGCTAATTGGACTGACAATTTGGAGAATCGTACTTCTAATTCTGTCTATATTTTCTTACTGAGGTGCTATTTAATGAGCAAGCACAAAGTAGACATGGGTTGCTTTATAAACCATGAAGGTATAATTCGTAGTTGCTGCCAGTGTAGTGAAAGAGGATATTTGGTTGGGACATTTTCTACATCATTTGGGAGTTAAAAATTCATCTTTGCATCCTCTGACTATCTTTTGTGATAATCAGGCCACCTTAGTTTATACTAAGGATCTCAAGTTTCATAGCAAAATTACATTAATATCAAGTTTAACTTCATTAGAGACATAGTAGAGAAGAATGAAATGAACTTAAAACACAATTCTACACGTCAGATGGTTGCAGACCCTCTCACCAAACATATTGTTCGAGATGTGTATAGCTCTCATGTTAGAATGATTGGATTGCATTCTTAGATTTTTTATATTTTATTAGACTTTATTATATTTTATGTTATTTATGATAGTAGATTTTATGTATTTTATTAGGCTTTATTATTATTTTTGTTATTTATGATAGATACATATTTTTCATTTCATTATAACTATATGAACACACAAAAATAATATGTCTAATAGGATGAATGACTCTCTTTGATTATACGAACACACAAAAAACAATGACAGATGAAACATCAGTACTTCATGTGATGTATATTGTCTTAATATAGATCAAGATGAAACTATTTTCTATAATGGTCGATATGGTTTCCCATAACTTTATCCCAAGATGGCTAAATATAAGACGTTAGATAGATATAATGTTGATTAACCACGATAAGTGTCTTATGTCAACTACTATTGACTAATGATTGGACTAAGATTTGTATAGTGTTGATTATAGACATACTTTTTATAAGTAATAATTTTTATGAGTATAAAATTCGTCACAGCATGTGATTCATGCTGTGACTCATACAACATGTGCTTTTACGACCAGAGGATAGTGAGACCCTACCGTGTGAGATCCTCGATATAGTATTTGCTTCTTTGTACCCTTATACTTTCAACAATAAAATTATATGACTTTCTTTAGGTTGTTACCTTTAACCATGAGTGATTTGGTAACCAAGGGCATGTTTGGGAAAGTAATTATTTGGTCATAAAAAAGAATTTGAGTGTGAAAGGAAGACTATTTAACCATATCCAAGTCATGGCCATTATTATGCCAACAATGAGCTGTATAATGTGGATACCGGGAGTGAAGTAATCTTATAAATGAGGGATATTAAAACTTCACTAATAATATAGGGGATAACGAGTACTTGAAGCTCCTATGTTATCCCTAACAAGGGCATCGTAGTAGCTCTATTGTGTTATTTTTCTCATAAATCGTACGACCTATTTTTCGTATGATCAAGCTTAGAAAACATCGTCACGTATTTTATTTACGAGTGGGAGAATTTGAAACACACCAATGTGTTGGTGATGCGTTACTTATATTATACGAGTGGGAGATGTTAGACGTTACATTTTAGATGCCCATTATTTTAAGAGAATTCCAAATAAATTAGGTTTTCTATTTGTAATATAATTACCTAAATAACCCTATTAATATTTTATATCTATTAGGCAAGACACGATATATTAGGAGTCAATTAGTTTTTTTAAGACCCTTGATCTCCCTAATAAAAGAATTGCATACACGTCGTATTATTATTGTGGAGCGACATTAGTAAAGAAATTGGGTTCGGTGCTTGGCTATTGGGATATTGGTTGTGGATACAATTCTTTTCCAATCTTGTAAGTAGAATAATCTCTGAGAACACCCTCGGAAGTACCATTCAGTTTTGGTATATATTGTCAAATGTAAGCATTATATATCATGAATCATTAAAAGAAAAGACCAAAAAGCCATAGTTGCTCGTATTCTTTTTCTGTGCTTTGATAGATGTGTTTGTGCATTTATATTTTAAAATAGTTAATTAATTCAAGCGTTTCTTTTATTAATTAATCTTCTAAGCGTCTTATTCTTGAAATTTTATTAGTGCCATGAGTTAAAACCCAATAACAAAGTTATGTTTTCTCTAATAGGCCATCACTAGTCAAAGATTCGTGTGCCCAGACTATATTTGAAATTTTTTTAAAGTAATTTAAAATTTATTTTAATTAATTATTTTTATTTAATATTGATCAGATTAAACATAGTGAAGATTAATTTTTATTAGTTTTATATTTAAAGAATATGTATATATTTATTAAAATTAATTAGACATAATTAACATAATACAGATTTCTGATCTGGATATTTTTATACTTGAAGATTTCTCATGATCGTAGTTTCTAAGTTACTTAATTTCAAGTTATTTACTCAAATAGGGATGTATGATTTAAATGAGAGCAGATGATCATTTTTCTACTGGTTTCAATCATTACCTTTTCCTCTGTCAAATGAGAGCTTCTTCAAGAAGGCCTTCATTTGTTTCTTTTGCCAACTTAATTAAGTAATATTTTATTCCTTTTTTACCCCTCTTGTCTGTTCGCTTCCCGACTTAGAAACATGGATTCCCAGACTTTCTTCCCACAGTACATCAGTTGGCTATCTGCTAGATCCAGACAGCTAATTCTGGAAGTTCTCTCTTCAACTTCCATTTCATTCACTTTTTTTCCTCCTCTTCCCCTCCATCCTGTTCTGTCTTCTCCATTTTGGCCTATTTTCCCATCTTTGGAGCAATTTAAATTCTTTTTCATTATCTTGCTTATCTTATGGTTCTACCGGCCTCCCTACCCTTTGCATGTATTTTGCATGAATGCACTAATCGCCATCCAAACAGCTCTTGTTTTGTCCCTTTCAATATTTAAAATTTGCATTTGTTGCCATTTCATTCTTCGTCCTATTTTTTGAAATCTCTCTTTCTTCATCCTTTTCTTTTTCAGTCTTCCTCTAATGGAACCAATATTTAGCTTTTTAGCAGGCTTCCCTTGCCTGCCAGTTTTTAACGAGCTCTCCATTTCTTAGCGCTGACAATTCTTCTAAAGAGGTCACAGTTTGGGATTCTCATCTAAACTTTATTTGAAGTTAATTTGTCTCCTTTCAACGAAATTATCTTAATAAAAATATTGTGCCATTAACAGAGTGTATTATATGTACCTTTTTGTTTGTCTTTGTTGTTTTTATACTGATTTTCCCTTTGCTTTAGCATAGGCTTAACATGCACGTATTCCTCCGCTTTTACTTTTTCTACATTATATTGCCATTCGTGTTGATTTCATTCGTAAAAATGTTGTTCTTGCTGTTCTTATCGAACAGCTATTCATCGAAGCACGCATAACCAACACGAACACAAACCCATACCACCAATTGATTTCTAAAATAATCCTTAATTTCATATCATATGCATAAAGAAATCTTCCTATTATTGAATTAGATGCAAACATAAAAACACTTAGTAATTATATATGATCAATATTTCATGCGCACAAATAAACATTACATGCATTGCAAATAAACATTACATGCATTACCTAGACTAGTACTTTATCTGTTTCCCTTCATAGGTCTGCTGGAAGTTCCAATTCGCTGGTACAACATTCTCCGACGTGATGCTCCGGCTATCGGCCGTGGTGACCTGGAAGGACAAGCTCTGCCCCTGCAAGTTCTGTGAAATCTCCCAATTCTGTCCCCAATTTCTTGTCATTTGCATCCACCCCGTTCTTGATGCCTTGATCTTCACGTCCACAACATTGCCTGCGCCTGCGACATTGTACACCAGCACCAACAACCAGTAAGGATTGCCGTTGAGCTCGAACTTGATGCCGCCGGACTTGACGCACGATACTCGCCGGTATATGACCGGCACAATGCCGGCCTTGTACTCGGCGATTTTCAAGAACATGGGCAGGGAGAGGTCGAAGTGCTTGCGAGGTGGGTTGCACCACCCGCCATTGTCATTGGGCTTGGAGTAGTTTGGTGGGCAGAAGTTGGTGGCGGTGACGGTGATGGTGCCATCGCGGCACCATTGCTGGCTGTTGTAGCAGCGGAGCTCAAAGCAGGCGCCGCAGGTGAGGCCATTGTTGAAGAGGGCTGTGCTGAGTGCCGTGGTGGCCAGACCATAACCCTGGTTGAAGAGGTTTCCATAGCCGCATGCACCCTCTGTCAATGCCAATAATTTTTTTAAAGAGAGCCAAAAATTAGATATGTTAACAGAAAAAACAACCAATTTTAGTATAAGCATAGAGTCAAATAGTGATGAAATCATTTTTATTAAAAATGATCTGAATCGGGTTGACTTAGCTGAATCAACTCGGTTGGAAAGTGACATAAATCAAACGAGAATAATTAATGTGAGCGATATTCATGTGTCAATTACATTTAAAACTTCTAAATTATAAGCATGATGAGATGAAAAAGATTATTTTGTTCAAGTTACAAAAAACTAGAACGTAGCAATCTAGATGGATGGCTAGATGGACATAATGCTGACATCCCAATATCAACACGACTGATACTAAGACATCAAAAATCGGCTATAATGCTCGCTTGCTTGATAGTGCAGAATAGGTTTTAGTCGTTATCCATATGTCTTGGTAATATTGTGTATACTGTACTTTCGATGTAGCTCTTCGCATTGGTAAGAATAAATTATTAACCGTCGGATAACAACAAAGATTACTACCATTGTCTTCCATGGATTCATAATTCCTCCACCTTCTACGGTATAATATGTTCGGAGATTCATTGAGAAAATTTCAGTGGCATCATAGCCACTGATAAGATTACGGTAACTTATGAAAAATTGAATAAAGTTCAGGTAAAGATAATTAAAAGTGAACGTCATGTCAAGGGCTGAACCCATTCTAAATGGTACATGCATTCACAGCAAATCCTCAATGGATACTGTGCAAATTGGTACAAAAAATTAAATACACATGCATGTCTTACTACTTGTATATAGTTGACAAATAATTTAAAACATAAGTCAAATTTTGCGTAAAAACATAGCGATGAATTGAGGGTTAAAGTGTTCACTACGAGTTCACACTCGTGTTTACTACTTGACAAGGGGAATAGAGCCAATAATGGGAATCTTGTGAATAAAATGCTCGTTATTTGGCTAGAAAGCCATGAATTGGAGTTGATAATCAATTTTACGTGAAAATAAAGCTTTAAAATAATAATTAATACCAGACATATAGACACAATTTGATGGTAAATAATAAATTTTCAAAAACAATGAAAATAGTAATAACGGATAAATATGAAACAATTCAAATACGCATATATTTAGCAAGGCGTTCGATGGCCTCCTACATCGTTCTAATTTTAAAAAACACACAATAACTAAACAAACAACAACAAGAAAAAAATTTTTAGCCAGTCCCCAGTCCGAATAAAGTAGCAGGGTGAAGTCACATAGATCTTCGACACCTTCAGATGTCAAGTGGAAAACTAGGAAAAATAAGAATAACAAAAGCATTCCATTGAAGTGAAAACCCAAAACCATATCAGATTTTATGATACGCTTATTTTATGAAAATGTAACACATATGTATGTAATATGTTCATGAACAACATATATAATAGCATAACATAACTTGCTTTGAAAAAACAACAATAAACATAATAAGATTTCAAACGGCTATAAATAAAAGGCTTACGCATAGTTTCTGCTCCAGACATACCACCGTAAAAGGTGGCGTAAGCATGAATCCAATCATAGCCCTCAACTCCCCCAATTATGTTAGAAATGAGAACAAATTTGGCATATATTATTGCCACAACGAGGTGCTTATAACAAGCAGCCATCTCGATCTCCCTTGCCAAATTTATCAGAAGATGAAAAGCTAACAGTACGCTCATCATTGGTATTAGAGAGGGATTATATAGGAATGAAAATGGCTACATTCGGAAGATAAAGAGGCTAAAACATGGAATGTAGTTAACTGTGAGAGTTTTGTCTCATTTATTCATCAGTTTTACGTGTTATAAAATAATATAACTAATTTCTTATAAATTTTTATTTGCAGAATCGAAATAATATATATATAACTTTGAGTTGGCAATTAGTCAACTTCATTTCATACTAAGTTGAGCTTGATTCTCGAATTTTTAAATTACGGAAGAGGATCATAATATTGTAGTTTCCATGCATTTCCAAATCGCGTATTATTCTGGACCACCAACTTTTAAGGGACAATAATTGGCCTTGAAATTCATGGAGAGAAGTGAGCTGATTTGATATCACCTTATTTGTTTCAAGTTTACCAATTTTCAATGTTGACCATTATCTCTCAAGCCAATTGAATTAGAAATGCATCTCTCTGTTACTTCAATATATATAATATTTAATTAGGTAAGATGTCGTGTTATGCGTGAACTATACCGAATAAATTTTAATTTTATACGTAGACTCTCATTGAATAATGAGATAGATTATAATAATTTAATATTTTAGATATAGGCTTTGATTGACTTTAAAGATATATCTTGTTTAAATGAAAAGATGAATTATATTTTTTTAATTTTTTATTATATTTTTTAAAGACAATTAGAGAGACTCTTATTAATAGGAAGCTAAAAGTTGAGGTTTCTTGGATTCTAACCAATGAATTTTTATCGTGAAAGATATTTTTATTATTTTTTAAAGAAATTTAAATTAGAGAAATTTGAACCTGTGACACTTTGTAGAAAATTTTTATTATATTTAAAAAAATTTCTTTTATTTTGATTGACTGATTTTCCTATTTTTAATTTAAAGCCGGTATTAAGTTCTCATTTTATTAATAATTAAGCTAAAGAATATATTATGCACGCATCTTATGTAGATACATAATTATGCATGCACGCATCTTATGTAGATACATAATTATGCATGTATTCTTATACATATATGTATATACATCTTTTTTGTCATGTTTGTAATACATTCTTCTCATTAATTTACTCACAAAGGTAGTAAAAAGTTTCAAAGAATAGTCCAATTAGTGTAAAGAATATACTTAATGCATGGGTTACATTAATTCGTGATTGCAATAACACAAACGTTACAAAATGTCTTTGTAAATATATATCACATTTCATAAAAAATATTTATATTTTTTATATATTCTTAGATTGATATGAACATGATAAAAGAATTAGATGTAATCTTTGAATCTGGATCAGATACAAGTTTGGATGTTCGAACTTGCATCAGATAAGAATATTGGTATATTTCTATTCCAAACACTAGCATCTCCACTGCATTTCAACGGGTCCGAGCCCTCCACCTCTTTGCCAACCCACACATTCTTAACGGTTGCACCAAGGACATAAATAAGTGCCATAGGGCCTACTGTTTGACATTTCATAACAAAACAAGAGACATTTGGTTACCTTACCACACACACACGTAAAAAAGATTAACGTAGTCATGATGATCTTAATTACTACTAAAATTGTAAATCAACTAACCAAAAAAAAAAGTTGTTTTATGATGAAAGTAGATGTGTACTCGTGTGTTGTGTACATAGTTTAAAAATTCAAAATTTAGACACGACTTTGCATGTCATAGAGTGGAGATGACTCTAAGCCAACACGTAGTCATATATATTAAAATTTTAATTATGTAAATAAAAAGTATATAACATTAGTATATATTATTATATTGACACTTGAAATCGATAAATATATAATTTATATTACTTAAAAATAATAATTTAGCTAATCAAAAGAAAAATAATTTGTTTATATAATTTTTATGACAAGACTCGGGGAGTCAATTACAAAATTATTCAGTATATCGTCATCAATGAAATTTGACTTGACAAGCTACGGAGTTGAGTCGATTCAGGGAGTTTTTAAAATAAAAAATAGTTTTAAAATTATAGTTATGTAGACTTTGTTTATAATTTATGAACCATATATACATGAGCTACACCTCATCTAACTTAAATGAGCAACACACTTCATTTTGAGCAATTTAGTTGGTCGTACTATTCAACAATTATATAGATAAATAAAATAATAAATGATAAGGGTAATTATTAAATTTTAACACAATTTAATGTTTCTAACCCTTTCATCTTAATTATTAAAGTAATTGAAATACAAATTAATTTTAAAATATCTATTAACGTGTGCAGTTTTAAAATTTTAAAACTAAATGATAATGATACTAAAATAAGACAAAAATTTTTCAACTTCCTATTTACGCACCATACTTTTAACAATTATAAATATTATTTTATGAAACCTAATAAAAGGTTTAAATTAAATATGTAGCTCATATAAGCTATACGAGACATAACTCCTATAAATTTTTCCCATAATTTATAAGTACCATCTTAAACATTGTTATAATTAATTTCAAATCATACTTTTAAACTTAATTTAAATATACAAAATTTTACTTTTAAATTCTTGTGAATACTTTTTAAAAATAAAGGTATAATATAAATTTATTGTAATCAACAATTGCATTATTTTTGATAGAGTAATATAATGAATGAGTCAAGTATCATTCCTATGAGGATAAGTTATTCACTAAATTAGAATACTCAAACTGAAATGTTCAAGTGTAGAACAAAACTTTTTTTACGATTTTTATCTAATTAAATTCTATAATAAAAATATAACAAAAAGGAATGTAAATATGTTATTATATACTAAAAATTTTCTCATTATGTAATATGCTAGAAAATTAATTTGCATAAAGCAATTAATTGATAAATAACTATAATTATTGAACTAATTATTACTCTTCATGAGACTGCAAAATTATTATTATAATATAATGAATGAGTCAAGTATCATTCCTACGAGGATAAGTTATTCACTCAATTAGAGTAGTCAAACTGAAATGTCCAAAAATAGAACAGAACATTTTTTGAGGACTTCTATCCAATTAAATTCCACAATAAAAAATAAAAAAAGAATGTACATATATTATTATATACTAAATTTTTTGCATTATGTAACAAATATGCTAGAAAATCAATTCCCATTAAACCAATTAATTGATAAATAACTACAATTATGGAGCTAATTATTACCCATTATGAGACCTAAAATTCTTATTATATAATAATAATTACCAAAATATCTTTAATTCTTGATATCCTTCTTAGTGCACTATAATTCATTAATTTAATTTAATGTGCATTAACCTTTTGGATTTATAAATTACCTACAACTCATATTCAAACACTTGTATTCAATTTACTAACTCCTACAAAGAATGGTCAATTTATTATTCAATGTAACACACCACTTTTCGGCCCAAGAGCGGACCGAAGTACAATGTTATAATTTGGAAAACTATTCATTAGACTACTCTCATACAAACTTTATGAAAGTGGATCTCAACCAACCCTCGAAGAGGCTTAATACGGGCAACCTTACATGGTTTCATCACATTTGCATGCTGATTCATACTAGCATAGACATTCTTAAACTTAAGGATCATATATGATCACCCCTAGCCGCAACAGAGATAGAACGTCCATTACGACTATGAGTGAGGATTTTAAAAATGTTGATGATCACTCTTAACTGTAGAAGAGACACACCCTCACTACAATTTTGAGGTTGCACGTTATGACATGAACTTTTTCTTATTACTTAGTTCAAGTGATTAGTTCCATTTCTTAATTTCTTACATGCGGATGAATGCGGAGAATTTAAATAATGGTCATGGTTACCTACTCCACATACTTGACATGTGCAAGAAAATTATTAAATAATTAAACACAGCATCAACGGATGCTAGGGCATCAAACCCTAACACCCAAACTTCACATGGGTTTTCAAGCAGTGCGAACCTTATGATCCTCCTAACCACGTTTATTTATCACACAAGCGCATCTACAACAAATATGTTTTGCGTATCTGGTAAGCTCCTCATCGTGTTCCAGGACCTTGAGGCTTATACCTTGCAAACGATGGTTAGTGCACCCCAAAGTGTGTTTGCCCTACAATAATAATGTAATGATATATAAAACACATGCACACAATAACAACCAATTAACTTATCCTGAATCATACAAGTTCTTATAACTCTAGGGCTTATTTTGTAACATACTACATCCCAATTTTAAATTACATCAATTTGGTAATTAACACAAATACAAAACAAAATCCCCCATCATGAGCCTTTTGATCCGTAAGTAATTGCCTACATTGGTTAAAAGGCTAATCACCTACATATATTAGAGAAATATGTCAGTAATCAAGGAATTGATTATTGGTCCTGTAGACATTAGGAATATAGTATTAATGGCAAATGAGTATCTAAACACCCACGAAAAAGTTATAAAAACTTCCATAATCATATAGGGTGGTAAGCAAAAGCTGATGCAGCCACATATCATACAATAATTGCCTAAAAAGCGGCATCTTACATATATATAAATATTAATATATCACTTACGCCCTCACATCTTCTATATATCACTTGCCACAGTACCCATGTGGTTCGGAACCAATGTGCCACCATTTTTATAAACGCGTTGCATTTTCAGTACCCTACATTTTCTTAGTAATTGGAGTTAGGTGAAATTTTCTAGTCTTGATTGCTGATTTAGTGATTTTTGTAATTTACCCAACTAGGGTATAATTATAAAATTCTACTGAATTACCAGCTTACCCAAATTGTTTGACACTTTACAGAGACATTATTAGGACACTTAGTAAACTATATAATTTACTTAATAATTTTATGACAAATGAATATAGTCTCCATTGATTTTTCAATTGAAATCATAGAAATAGGATTATGAACCTAGTTCCTATGCACTCCAACAATACAGACCAATTAATCCACCAAGATGAATTTTGTTTTACTTCAAAATTTAAACGTTTTTACTAGAAAGTTTGTGATTTATTAGATAATTTTTATGGATTTTTATGTGGTCTTATAATTAACCTAACTTATAGCTTAACACAAAATATAGACAAACACAACAAAAACAAAACAGGTACACACTATGGTTTAAGAATTTTGTTCAGGCCTTAATTAAAGTCATTTTAGCTTGGAAAATTTATAAGCCGATTGTAACATCAAGCATAACAGATGAGTATCAAGTAAATCATGAAATGAAAACCACAACAAGCTGTAAAAAATTGGTAATGGGATAATTAGGTCATTGGAACATCAAAAGTTGCCACCTTTAGTCAAATTTTGGACCTTTTCATGATCATCCACGTCAAATAAGTCAATATACTCAACATATAACTTGTAGATATATGTAGTGCAAAGAAATGGATGATTATTATACAAATTGGACGTATAAAACATGAGTTATGAATTTCATGTCAAACTAATGCAGATCTAGACACACTAATGATGCAAAAATCATAACTATTAATCAGGAAAAGAAAATGACATGAAACCACCTCTCAATGATTTTCAATGGAAGGATCTATATGCAAAAATACCATAAAAATACAAAAAGCTATATCAATAGATAAACAGCAAGAGAACTTTTGAACCAGAACTAAAAATGGAAAGAAACATATCACAAACTAGCCAAGGGAGGTCCCTTGGAGTTTTCCTACTCCAAGTCCTTCATCCCTTCAAGCAAATTGCTTAGGAATGCTCCACAAGGCTGAGAAGAAGTGCAAAGAGGGGTGAAATAGCTAGGAGGACATTGGCGGTGAGTGGAGCAGTTGGTTGGAGTGAAAGGTGAGGATGAGGGTGGGTCATTTTGCCCTAAATTTAAACTTCCCTCCCAATTTGCCCTAGATGCAAGGGCATTGGGCCAGTTTTGCCATGTGGTTTGGTTTACGCTCTTTGACCGCGTGCCCAGGTTTTCGGTTGTCCGTAGTCTAGCCTAGCAGTGGACAGCGCAAAGGCACCCTCCCAGTGCCGTTACGATGACCCAATTTTCCATGCTTATAAATAGTAGCCCACTTTCAAGGTGTCCACCCTTTGGCTCCCTTCCTCTGTGTAACGATCCACCCGTTCTGAGCCATGAGCTAAGCGTTACTATATAAAACTAAGTGTCTATAAATTAATTTTTAAGATTTTAAATAAACCCATGACATGAAATTTAATATAACAAATGCTTGGAATAATCTAAGCCCCATGAAACGAGCTGAAATCCCACTGCCATGTAAAAAAATTATAAAAGTATATTAACAAATAAGAGATATCAAAAGTCTAATAACAGAGTCCTCCAACTATCCTGACATTACCCATCCTTCCATAATGCTCATACCTACAAAGGCAATTCCGTATTAGTGATAAAAACACTAAGTCATATAATTACAAGAAACAAGTTAATATATTCCACAACATTATAAATTAAACCTTTTACTGATTATAAGCCTCTGCCGAGCTCTTATTATGCTGGCAGGGGCGGCCACCCATCGAGCTACAATCCCATGTATGCGCACACACGCTACGTGACCCACAGCCTATAGTTACCGATATTTGTCATTGACTCACCCTCTCGGTATCACAAGTGCATAAGAAATCATCTTGTGTTATTGCGCCCTGTCACCCCTTTTGGCATGGGGTAGGTATTTAATCTCTCAAGAATTTTAAGGGTGCTGCCCCGTGACAGACTGAGTCAATTCTTTGACCTCGGTTACGCACGGCGTATGGTGGTCAAATGTGGGCTCAGGCTGACCAAGGCTCCAGCAATTACGACACATGATTCTAATATTAGTGAAACTTCTCTATAGCCTTCCCTTTGTGAGCCAAATGCTCTCACAAACTATCAAGATGATGTTTTATTTAACATCAATAGAATTCTCATTTGTATAGAAGAATATGTGTGAAATTAAGAAGTCACTACATTAAATTTTATAGAAAAGAACATAATCACACATAACTATATTAATTACCAACCATTTGTGTGATAACGAAAAGTCAAAAAAACTAACTATTGAGTTAAAACGAATGAGTGTCAAATTGCACTCATGACTCCCAATCCAAAAAATTAATAAATAAAACTTATTTAAAATCATCAATAAATACCATTATACAGGTACTCTAAAGGTAATAATTGATAATTTATAATATTGATTCTTAAGAATTAATTTATTAAATATTATTTATGGTTTGTCCTAAGATTTATAAAACCCTAAATAAAATAACCTAATTATTTTTAGGGTTTTACAATCTCCCCAGCTTGAGAATTTTTGTCCTAGAAAATATAATAGGGTTTTATAATAAGGTGAAAAATTGGGGTTTTACAATCTCTCCAGCTTGGGAATTTTGTCCTAAAAAGTATAATAGGATTATAAGAGAAAATCACTCATTCATCCAACTTCTTTCTTATCCTATCTTAGGCATTTCTTCCATTATATGTTGGTATACTTGTATCTAGCTCAATAAAAGTTAGTTTAAATATCTTCACATTTTCCTAAAAAAGTTCATTTTAGAAAAATCACGATTTACAATTTTCTTTTAACACTTCTACTTTGTGATGGTTGATCACGTGAATCAATTTGATTTACTCTTTCGCCAGTTCTACATCTTAAAGCCAAATTGTTCAAGGACACTTCAAAAGTTAATCCTCAATTGCATTTGAGTAGTCATTTTAAATGACCCTATACGTATCTCTATGCTTCATTGGTGTCTTTACTTTCTATAAACCTATTGCCACAAAGTATACTATAATTCATTAGTGCATTTTTTTCTTAATTTAAGCATTGCCATTCATATACATAGCTAAAGTGGGGCATATTGTCCCATGACACTATCTTCCATATAGTACAGGTGTCTCATACTACCCATACTACCTAGATAACACCTCCAATTGTAAAGGTGTCCCATATACGCTCATTGGTTAAGTATCATGTGCACCTAGCATGACATACAAGTGGCATGCCCATAATTACTTAACATATAAAACAATGAAAATTAATTCTATAAAAGAATGATCAATGCCTATATAAAAGAAATTTTTACCCTTGGGATAGTTGACTCTTAGACTTTCAATAAGGTTGGGATTGATTTGCATGAATCTGTGGGAAACACAGCTCTAATACCACCTAGCCCAAAATGCAACATAATGGACTTAAGTCATTTCTTTAAATGTGGTTAACCAAATTAAAAATCATAGTCCATTCCCACTTATAAACAAGATCTTATCCGAGTAGGTTTAGATGTGGGACTAAGTTGACGGATCTCACAATCTACACACCTTAGGAAATTTCATCCCCAAAATTCCTACACTCGACCCGTTGCTCGCCTCAGCACACGTCCTTCTCTGGCCCTTGATTGGCAGCCTTAGCCAAGGTACCTAGTCCAACCCACCATCTAACACGGAACTAGGTTGCTCTGATACCATTTGTAATGGCCCATGAAAGTGCAATATAACGGGCCCAAGTCATTTCTTCAAAAGTGTTTAACCAAGGTAAAGATCTATTGTCCATTCCCACTTATAAACAAGATCTTATCCTAGTAGGTATTAGATGTGGGGCTAAGTAGACGGATCTCACAATCCACCCACTTTGGGAAATTTTGTCCCCGAAATTCCTACACTCGGCCCATTGCCAGCGTTTGCACACGTTCTTCTCTGGCTCGTGATCGGTAGCTTTAACCAACGTACCTAGTCTAGCCCATTATCTAACACGAAACCAGGTTGCTCTGATACCATTTGTAATGACCCAATCCAAAGTATAACATAATGGACCGATCATTTCTTTAAAAGTGGTTAACCAAGTTAAAGATCTATAGTCCATTCCCACTTATAAACAGGAACTTATCGAAGTAAGTATTAGATCTGGGACTAAGTTGAGGCATCTCACAGTCTGACCCTCCCTTTAGCCTCAAGAGACCTCCCACTGGGTCCCCTTGAGGCAAAGGTCCAACGTTTTTTCCTCTCGTGTTTGCTATGATGCTCGTTTGTTGGTTGTTCTTGTATGTTTGCATCTTTCTATTATTTTTTGCATGTATCATGTTTGTTAGGAGCTGTTAGGCTTTATAATCATGTCATTTGCAAGGCTATACAAATACTTATGTATTTTGAATGCTATTGTATCATTGACTTGGATTGTTTTGGTATAAAATGAATTTCTCATGCTATAGATATTTGTGCACGATATAAGCCTTCTTGTGCCCATAAATAATAGATCTACAACTTTTGTGGACATCATTTTGTTTGTTATGACATGAATGATTGTGTAGGGGTGCTCAACTTGGCATAAGGTGGCAGCTTTCATGGTCACTGTGAACTAGCAATCCCTTTCACCAATTTTTACACCCTTATATAGATTGCTATTGATGTCCATGTTTTGCATGTTTGTAGATCTCCACGTTGGATTGCTTTTGTAAAATTATAACTCTAAGATAACCACTTTAAACGCATGAACAAAACCCCTAATTTTTTGGTGTGTTTGCTGTGACGTTGTATGCCTTGCCATGCTCTGTGGTTGTGCTCCATAGTGGGCCTTTTAAAAGATGTTAATAAAATCTGAAAAAATATACACGAACTGAATATGTGTCTAATTGAAAGGCATAAATTTTGGTAATAATTAAAAATCATTTACTTGGTTAGTTAATCTAGTTTTTAGGACTATGCAGGAATGCAGGGTGAAATTCTAGTTCTTTAGCTCTGGATGTAAAATCCAAAAACCTTGATTATTTGTGATAAAATTTTATGAAAGTTCACCCAGACCTTAGGGTTTGTCCTAACATCATCGCCCTAAAATTTGAGAGACATTGACTCGGTAGAACATGCATTATGATATTCCCAAGCCTAGTAGGTCTAGCAAGCTCTAGATATGACCTAGCCAATGACTTCCCTTCCTGAGTCTACTCAGACTGAAATCCATGGAATTTGGACTTGATATTTTACATGATTCAAACCCACAGTGTTGGGTAACCTGACCTTTCACCCATGCCCATTTGGAGTCGCCAAGTCCATGAATGATACTTAGTAAAATTGGTATGCAACCCAGCCCATGAACACGGTTCCCAAGACCTTAGCCCGATCTTTGTGGGCTTTTCTCACCATGTTTTCCCATGGGCCAATACTTGGTAAATGTTTTGATAAACCCTTACTATTAAGGCCCACTAGCCCAAATTTCAGCCCATTTGGACACCACTTAGCCTAACACTAAAAAAATTATCCGATTAAGTCCATTCGATTAGACCTTGCGGTTGACCTTTTCCAACTAAGTATACTTTTAACCTTAAACCCTAATTAAGATGCCTAATGGGGTTTAACATAAAATTAGGTAAGTAATTAAGATTATTAGGTGCCTTATGTGTTGAGGCAATGCCTCGATTTGCACATCGATGTAATCTGAGTCAGATTCAGTTTCCAAGACAGTGCTTGGTTACGCGGGGTGAGCTCATCGATCTAGAATACGAAGCTTCACTCATCCATGTTCGTAGGACTCCTTTGCTTCTTCTCTGCTTGGATCCTTATGGGTCGAGTTTAATCGTGTTTTAGACGTAAGACGGCATCAGTGACATTTGATCGGATCCCTCTAATATCAGGCCAATGAGCCGAGATTTCTCCAAGTTTAAAAAACTTTATGGTTGAGATTCCTTGATGACCTTCCAAAGCTAAGCTTCAGAAACTTATTATTTAACTCCCTACCTAATCTTGATATATCTTAGTATTTAGTGGTTTTGTTTTATGATCACGAGAGATATGTACGGGTCTTCTGAATTGCATTACTACTCCCTCAAACCCTAAAGTATTGCAATGTATGAGGGTACTATGTAGCGAAACACATTTTAAAAATTTGTGTCACTAACCTAACTGCTCCTTTGCAACTTGAGTACTAGGGCAGGTGTTATATGGAGGATGTGTGGGAGTAAGCTTTTTATATGAGCATGAATTTGCTGTGCATGTGCACCAACCTTTTTAGATGAGTTATCCTTGCTTATAGCCCTATGAGGCTTTCTAAAGTTTTAAAGATTCCATTGGGTGGTGGAATACCCATTTACCAATCTTTATTATACTTGTAAAACCCTGAAAAAAATAATTAGGTTATTTTATTTAGAGTTTTATATATCTTAGAACGAACCATGAATAATATTTAATTAAATAAATTCTCAAGAATCAATATCATTTATAACTCATTCGTATTCACTTAATAGTAAGTTTTTGACTTTTCATTATCACACAAATGATATAGTTATGAGTGATTATGTTCTTTTCTTAAAAATTTTATGTAATGACTTCTTAAATTCTAAACATATTAATAAAATTTAATATAATAACTTCTTGAATTCCACACATATTTTTCTATATAAAGGAGAGTTCTATTGTTAAATGAAACATCCTCTAGATAGCTTGTGAGCACATTTGGCTTTAAAGAAATTACATTCATATTAGGATCATGTGTCATAGTTGTAGATGCTTCATCACAATTCCAGGTTCGTATAATTACTTGAAATGTTATATATTTTGATTTGGGAGTCTTGGTCGGCATGACTCCACATTCGATCACCATGCACTGAGTGCAACTAAGGTCAAAGAATTGGCTCAGTTTGACACTGGGCAGCACCCTTAAAAAAATTACTATGTGGGAATGTTGGTCAACTCGAGTTCATATTCAACCACTATGCGCCGAGCGCAACCGGGGTCAATGAATTGACTCAATTCGACATAGGGTAGCACCCCTTGAAAGATTAATTACTTACCCCCCATGCCAAAAGGCTCAGTAACTACAGGTTGAGGGCCACGTAGCGTGTGTGAGCATAAATGAGATTGTAGCTGGATGGGTGGCCACCCTCCCAGCATATTAAGAGCTCAACATAGGCTCATAATCACTAAAAGATGTAATTCAAACATTGTGGGGAATATATTAATTGTTTCTTGTGATTATACGACTTAGTGTTTTTATCACTAACGCGGAATTGCCTCCTCAGGTATAAGCATGGAAGGATGGGTAGAGTCGGGACAGCTGGAGAACTCTGTTATTGGAGTATTATTTTTTAGATACTTTGCATGGTAGTGGGATCTTGGTTCTGTTCATGGGACTTAGATTATTCCGAGCATTTGTATATTAACTTTTATGTCAAGGATTTATTTAAAAATCTTGAAAATTAATAAAAAATTAATTTATGAGATAATTAGTTTCATATAGTAACACATAGCTCGTGGCTCAGAACGGGTGGGTTGTAACAGGTGGTGTCAGAGCTATGTTTCCCACGGAACCATGCAAATCAATCATTACCTTGTTGAAAGTCTAAGAGTCCATTGTCCCAAGGGTAAAATTTTTTTATATATGATTTGATCATTCTTTTATAAATTAATTTTCATTGTTTTAGATGGTAAGTCATTATAGGTGTGCCACTTGTGTGTCATGCTAGGTGCACGTGACACCTAAACCAATGAGCGTATATGGGGACACTTTTACAATCAGATGTGTTATCAAGGTAGTATGGGTTGTATATATGGATAACAATGTCATGGGACAGTGTGCCCCACTTTAGCTATGCATATGAGTGGCAATGCCTAATTAAAAAAAAAAAACTACTCATGACCCTATTATATTTTCGAGGACGGATATTCCCAAGCTGGGGAGATTGTAAAATCCTAATTTTTCTCCTTATTATATTTTCGAGGACGAAAATTCCTAAGCTGGGGTGATTGTAAACCCCCCCCCCCTAAATAATTAGGTTATTTTATTTAGGGTTTTATATATCTTAGAACGAACTATAAATAATATTTAATTAAATAAATTCTTAAGAATCAATATTATTTATAACCCATTTTTACTTTTCATTATCATACAAATGATATAGTTATGAGTGATTATGTTCTTTTCTATAAAATTTAATGTAATGACTTCTTAAATTCCACACATATTAATAAAATTTAATATAATAACTTCTTGAATTCCATACATATTCTTCTATATAAAGGAGAGTTCTATTGTTAAATGAAACATCCTTTGGATAGTTTGTGAGCACATGTTGGCTTTAGAGAAATTACATTCATATTAGGATCATGTGTCGTAGTTGAAAATGCCTCATCAGAATTCCAAGTTCATATAATTACTTGAAATGTTATATATTTCGATTTGGGAGTCTTGGTTGGCATGACTCCACATTCGATCACCATGCGTTAAACGTAACTGGGGTTAAAGAATTGGCTCAGTCCGACACAGGGCAACACCCTTAAAAAAAATTACTATGTTGGAGTCTTGGTCAACTTGAGTTCATATTCGACCACCATGCGCCGAGTGCAACCGGGGTCAATGAATTAACTCAATTTGACATAGGGTAGCATCCCCTGAAAGATTAAATACCTGCCCTCATGCTGAAAGGGGTGACAGGGCACAGTGGCGCAAGATGGCTCATTATGCACTTGTGATACCGAGGTGAGTCAATGGCAAATATCAGTAACTATAGGCCGAGGGCCATGTAGCATGTGTGCGCATAAATGAGATTGTGGCTAGATGGGCGGCAACCCTCCTAGCATATTAGGAGCTCAACATGGGCTCATAATCACTAAAAGACGTAATTCAGACATTGTGGGGAATATATTAATTGTTTCTTGTGATTATACGACTTAGTGTTTTTATCACTAATACGGAATTGCCTCCGCAGGTATGAGCATGGAAGGATGGGTAGAGTCGGGACATCTGAAGAACTCTGTTATTGGAGTATTATTTTTCTAGATTGTTTGCGTGGCAGTGGGATTTTTGGTTCGGTTCTTGGGACTTAGATTATTCCAAGTATTTATATATTAACTTTTATGTCAAGGATTTATTTAAAAATCTTGAAAATTAATAAAAAATTAATTTATGAGACACTTCGTTTCATATAGTAACACTTGCCTCGTGGCTCAGATCGGGCGGGTCGTTACAATACTGGTCTGGATGGTAATCAAACATGTTGTTTTGACACTTTCCCTATATTTATATAGGTTAGGTTCCGTGGCGTTGGATGGCTTAGCCATGAGGATCTACAGCTCAGTGGTGGTGGTATGGGCCCTATGTGTTATGTTGTTGTATTTGGATTTACGTACTATGGATTGTATTATTTTGTGGGTGTGGGCCCTAAACTTGATCATGAACTATGTGTCAGTTGAATTGGTTCTACGATATGATGTTTGTGTATGAATGTTTAATTACATTATTATTATTATTATTATTATTATTATTATTATTGTCATTGTTGAGTGAATAAACTTTTGTACAAAAATGCTAACCTAGGTGTATAAGCCTGAAAGTCTCGAAATGTGATGATGAGAAAACTTGTGTACACGAAACTTATTTGGTTGTAGCTGTGTGTGTGTGCAAAAAAATGTGGGAAGGAGGAGCATAAATTTCATACCATGCAAAGAACCCACGTGAAGACCGGGTGTTAGGGTTTGATGCACTGACATCCGATGATGTATTTATGATAATTTCATTCATGCGTGGTATGTAGAACATGTAACCACAATCCATCTCAATTCATCTACATTAAGAAATTTAGATACCTATTATAACCATTGAAACTAAGTATAAGAACCAGATCATATCACCGCATCCTTCAAGAACTCAACCTCTTAGCTGCATTGTCGGATGTTGCGTTTGTTGTAGCTTAGAGTGATCATTACATATGTAAATTACCCTCTTAGTTGTAGGGGAGGTGCTATCGCTCTTGTGGTTCAGAGTGCTCATTCAGGAGCCCTAAGTTTAAGATCTGCCCTATGAAGTATGATTCAACATACATTCTAAGAAAACTGAGTAAGGTGTTCATCTTAAGCCTCCTAGAGGGTTGAGATACGCTTTTGTAATCTGACTTATCCCATGTCTACTTTGGATAGATTGTACAGAGGTTTGATCATCAGACTTTGTGGAGTTCCCTGAGAGATTGTATCAGATAGAGAACCTTTATTCACATCTTCCTTCTAGATATCTTTCCAGAGAGAACTTGGTACGGAGACCAAGTTTAGTATGACCTATCATCCACAGACCGATGACTAGTCTAAGAGGACGATTCATATCCTAGACAACTTGCCCTAGTTATGCATGTTGGACTTTGATGGACCTTCGAGGAGCACCTACTATTGATTGAGTTTACATATAGCAATAGTTATTCGGCTAGAATCTGGATGGCACATTTGGAAGCGTTGTATGGTAGATCATGCAGTTTGTCAACATGTTGGCTAGAGGGTGGAAAGTCATTGATAGTAGACCCAGAGCTTCTCTAGGACTCCTAGAGGATGGTTGAGTTGATATCACAGAGGCTATTAGCAGCTTATGATAGACAAAGGGCTTATGCGAACAACCGTTGTAGGTATGATAGTGTTGCTCTTGAGGATTGCATCTTCCTGAAAGTCTCTTTGACCAAAGTAGGGGTGCAATTTGGTAGGCAGGGAAAGCTGAGTCTGAGATACATTTGCCCATTCGAGGTGTTGAAACGAGTTGGCGAGGTAGCTTACAAGCTTGCACTTCCACCCTGGTTGTTAGTAGTGCATCCAGTGTTTCATGTGTCCATACCAATGAAGTACATGCCGGATGGATTGCACAGATTGCAATATGAGGAATTTGACATTCGAACTGATCTATCTTATGAGGAGAAGGTACACAGATTCTCAAATGATTTATGAAGATTCTCCGTAGGAAAGAAGTGCCACTTGTGATGGTGCTTTGGTCACGACAAGGAGTTGAGGAGGCTGAGGAGGAGATGCAGTGGCCCTTTCCCAAATTCTTCCCGCGGAGGATGGTGATTCTTGGTATTAGCATGCTTCCTTGTTTTGTCTAGTTGTGTGCTATTGTAGGTTGTATGTGTTTGTTGTCATGCTGTTTGGCTGCTTTTGTACCCCCTTCAGCAAATTCGTTGATGAAATTTTCTTAAGTTGGGGAGGTTGTAAAACTTAAGCCATTTGCCCAAGGAAAGTTGAATCTACTTGGTTTTTACCCAAATTGAGTTAGTTGGGTCTGGCTCTTGTTGCCTTGGTTCAATTGTAGTATGGTATGTGCTTGCCTGACCCTAGCCTCCTTCGGCATTAGTACACTTGTTGGATGCTATGTGACCAACCCTTTTCCTTTTTGGGTTGTTTGAGTCGAGTCTAATTAGATGTTAGGTGTGAGGTCCCTCAATTTAGTTTCACATCTAATACCTACTCGGCAAAGATCCTATTTATAAATGGGAATAGACTATAGATCTTCAACTTGGTTAACCACTTTGAAAGAGATGACTTAGCCCATTACGCTGCACTTTGGGCCGGGTCATCACAAATGGTATCAGAGCAACCTGGTTCCATGTTAGATGGTGGGCTACACTAGGGACGTTGACTAAGGCAGCCGGTAACAGACCAGAGAAGGACGTGTGTTGAGGCTATCAATGGGTCGAGCGTAAGAATTTTGGGGATGAAATTTCCTAAGGTGGGTGAATTATGAGATCCCTTAATTTAGTCCCACATCTAATACCTGCTGGGCAAAGATCCTGTTTATAATTGGGAATAGACAATAGATCTTTAACTTGGTTAACCACTTTTAAAGAGATGACTTAGCCCATTATGTTACACTTTGGGCCAGGTCGTTACATTAGGACTGTCCCATGTGAGTATAGTTTTCTTGTCATGTGTTTGGAACCACTTTCAATCAATCCTAGCCGCTATGGGACATGTAACACGGTTCCCTTAGTATGTGAACTCTAATTGCGCGTAACCTGCACTCGTCACAAAGGCACTCTGCCAGTGCCCTTGCACCAGCACTTTGCAGGTTTTGGTTTTGAGTATATGCGCAACGGCGATAACACATGGCCCTTGCATCGAAATTTGAAACATCCCTCCCATTTTGCCCTCTACGCAAAGGTGCTGGGCCAACACTGTGTGGTTCAATTTATGCTACTCTGACTATGTACCTAGCTTTTCCAGCAATCCATGGTCCATCTTGGTAGTGGACAGCACAAAGTTGCCCTCCCAGCGCGCTTGCTCTGGTCTAGTTTTCTGCTTATAAATAGTGCCCCATTTTCAAGCTTCACACCATTTGGATCCATTCCCTCCGGCCTTCCTTTCCTCCCTTGACTTCCCTCTTCTTCCTTAACTCTTCCCAGCCTCTCCTAGGCCTCTCCAAGCCAAACCCAGCCCATAGGGTTGTAGGACTTGGGATAGGAAGCCTCAAGAGACCTCCCCCCTTGAGGTAAAGGTCCAACCTTTTTACCTATCCTGGTTGTTGTGATTCCTGTTTGTTGGTTGTTCTTATGTGTTTGCATTTTAATGTTATTTTTCTTATGTAGCCTATTTGTTAGGAGTCGTTAGCCTTTAGAATCATGTCATTTTAATGTTGTGCTCATTAATGATATATCTACAACTTTCATGTACATCATTTCATCTGTTAGGGCATATATGATTATGTAGGGCTTCCAAACTTGGCAAAAGTTGGTAGCTTTCAAGTCACTATGACCTGACTGCTCATTTCCCCAATTTTTAGACCCTAATATACAGTTTTGTTGATTTCCATCTTTTGGATGTTTGTAGATATTTGCGTTGGATTGCTCATATAAATATATCACACTAAGACAACCACTTTAAAGATATGAACAAAGCCACTATCATTTGGTGTATTTGTTGTGATGCTTGTATGCCTTGCTATGCTCAGTGGTTCTGATCTGTGATCATCCTATTAAAAGATGTTAATAAAATTTGTAAAAATTACACATACACTAATTAAGTGTCTACTTAAAATATATAAATTTTTTATAATTAAAAATTATTTAAGTGGTTAGTTAATCCGGTACTCTGAAGTGTGTAGGAATGTAGGGTGAAACTCTAGTTCTCTTGCTCTAGATGTAAAATTTGAAAATCTACCTTATTGGGGCTAAACTTTCATCAAATTTCATCCACACCTATAATTTCAGAGCCATTGACTCAGAATAACTTGCTTTATGATTTCCAAGCCCAATAAGTTTAGCTAGCTCAAGAAATAACCTAGTCAATGCCTTCCCTTCCTAATTCTAGTCAGACCCAAATCCTTAGAATTTGGGCTTGAAAGTTTCTAGGATTTAAGGAGATGGTGTTGACTAACCTTACACGTGTACCAAAGCTCATTTGGAGTCTCCAAGCCATGAATGATATTTAGTAAAATTGGTGTGCGGCTCAGGAACACTGTTCCAGTACCTTGTCCTAACTGTTGTGAGCTTTATTTACCATGTTGGCCCATGGGACTGCACTTGATCATTTTTGTCCTAAACCCTTTGATTTTCATAGCCCACTGGTCAAAATTTTAACCCATTTGAACACCTTTTGGCTCATCTGAAAAAATCATTTGATTGAGTCTGTTCAATTAAATCCCGAGTTTGGACTTTTCCAACTAAGTATACTTGTAACCCCTCCCCTAATTAAGATACCAAAAGATGTTTAATGTGAACTTAAGTATCTTATGTGTTGTTCATGTGTTGAAACCTTGCCTTGATGTGTGTGCCGATGTAATCCGAGTATAATTTGGGTTCCATCTCCGTGCTAGATTGCGTGGGGGTGAGCTCATTGATCTAGGATGTGGAGCTTTACTCATTTAGGTTCATAGGTCTCCCTTTGCTTCTTCTCTTCTTGGCTCCTTCTTGTCGAGTTTAATCATGTTTTAGACACAGGGGTGAAAAGCCCGAGTTTTACAACTTGCCCTACTTAAGAAAATTCTATCCCCAGAATTAACCTAAGGGGGAAACACACAACAACGATAGGCTATAGGTATACATACAAACAGCCATGCACGCACAATGTGGAAATTTGTCGTATCATCGAGTTGCAATGTATTGCCAAGGAATCATCAACTGTCAAGTTGTTAGGCCATCGATTTAGATAGCCATCAGTCACATTGGTCAAGGTAACATACTGTCAACAAGGCGTACTAACCTTGAAGCAGGCATATGACTACAGACACATACCTGCTGAAGGCGAGTCTAATATTATCCAAGGCATATATCATGTATGTGTTTGCATACGTAACTAGAGTATGTAATCACACTCGATTACTCCATGGAAGGATGGATGTAAAACGAGGTGTGCTAATCGGAGAAAGGTGATCTAATAGAACTCTCTACGAATACCTCAAAATATGAGGTGGTCTAGAGGTCAAGCTAGCCTAGCGTTGTATCAGGACATGCAAGGGATACCCCACAACAAGGGTATCATGATTGGCCCCAGAAAGAGGAGTATGGGAGCAATGCAATCCATGAGATATGCTAAGGGAGCCGAAAAGGTTCCCACCCTTGTAGGCTGTCTGCAAGATATAATCACTATGTCATCACCTAAAACTGTAAAATGAGAAATTTGTTATAAGGATAAGGTGGTATAACAATATGTACAACTCAGGCAGTGTCCATTTTGAAGTACCATTGTTGTTGCTACAGTGGATCTGACGACCAACGAGGAGCTAGGTAGGTACGGCCGATACCACAATACAGGAGTTTATGGATGTGAAAGGGTCAAAAACTCTCGCTTTATGCTTGATAAAAAGTCTTTCCGGCGATCCCGAAGTTCGCAGGGTGGGAACATCTCGGTTGGAGGGAAATGCTCAGCTAAGGTCACCAGCTGGAGATAAGCGGACTCGAACCGCTGACATCCGCCATAGGGTAAACCACCGCCTGGGTAGGGAATCACGACTGGTATCAAATCAAGAAAGGGATGAGGAGATTTTTTTAGTTTGAGAGATAGTGAGGAAGAATCCGATGTTGGGTTTCCTTCGATCGAATTCCATGATGGATGGGAAGGAAAGAGATTGTGACACTTCATCGATGCATTCTTCTAAAGGATGGCTGCTATAACTCTATGCTAATCAATAAATAGTAGACAAGTGTTTTTCGATTCAGTACTAGTTACATACATTCTAGTGGATGGGAAACAATTGTCCCAAAGAACGACTATCGCACATCGAGTCAACCAGAATGCATGGCAAGGTTGAATAAGTTTCTCATCCGCTTCGTGTGTGTTTGTAATCGGTCGTTCCGTACCGATTTATAGTACTCTATCTTAACTCACTTAGCTATTACCATTGTGGTATACTCACAAGAAGGGCTATAAAATGGCCATATGGATGTTACAACAAAGCAAAGGTCCAAACCATTGAACTAGATAATACTGCACAACCACATCACTAATGTCAGATGCTCACCTGGATGCTGATGTTGGCGATTTGGATCTTTGACCTTAGTCTAGCCATGCTAGTCGTTGTCTAGCTGTCTGTCTAAATGCTAAACTCTATACTAGTAGTCTATTTTACTATGAAGTTGACAGTCTTGCATCTTTCATTTGCATATACTGCATAGTCAATGCCATACAATCGTTTCATGTCGATCTCTTGTTCTTACTACTTAATTACTAGTAATTTTGTCTAAACATTAGTCCCTTTGTTATAGTTTCTACCATATAGCCTAATCGTATTCTTGATCTTCCATACAACTACGGCACTCTGCCGTGCACTCGTCTATCCTACCACCCCCAATGCATATCTGCTTGACTGTGGCTGTGCCCCTCAGATAGTGGTTGAGCTACTTGGATGGTGGTTGAGCTACTTGGATGGTGGTCAAGCTACTCGGACAGTAGTTGCACTATTTAGATGGCTGTCGAGCAAATCAGACAGCGATCAAGCTATTTAGTGTACCTACAAGCTAATAGAAGCAACTGACTACCAAATTCTATTGGCCCATAAGCTATTTATTCATCCTAGCTTATTCCTTACCATAGCTGTCTGATTATTGTATCACTCTCATAGTGCCACCTATACCTCCTATCAATCCTCACTCTGGTCATGATGCTCTGGGCCAAACTGCTATGACTAACCATGCTCAATGGTTGTGAGTTCCATGAACTCACTTTGGTACTTCGGTTCAACTGTTATTTTCATTTGGGTCAATTTCAGAACATGCGTATGGAGCCGATGCCGGTCTTGTATTATGAACCATGAGAGACATGTGTACCCAAGTATATTATGATAATGTCGGTAAGACAGTGGCAGAATAAGTTATCAGAATATATGAGAGTAAGCCAGATTTCTCTTTATTTATTTTAATTAGATTTTAAATTATTTTTAGGCCGGATAACGCATTAGGACACATTACGGGTAGTTTGGGTGGGTTATTAGCTATAGAGCATGTCATTGTAATATTGTGTATATTATGTTTTATGGGATTTTCCCTATTTTTTTGGATTTTTTAGAATTATTACAAATTAGTATTATTTTCTAGAGTTAGAGTCGAGTCAAGTTTTAATTATGAGATGACCATTTGTTTTTCTCACTGACGATTCATTTCTCTCATCGACCATTTGTTTTTTCACAGACCATTCGTTTTTCTCATCGACCATTTATTTTTCTCACAGACCATTGGTTTTTCCCCGACCACTCGTTTTTCTCACTGAACACTCGTTTTCTTCCCCCTAACATCTATTTATTCTACACCTCCGACACTCTCACCATCCAGCTGCCACCATCCACCTCACCCAACTTTCTTCTTCTTTTTCTCCCTTCCCTCTTCCCTATGATCCTCACTCGAGCCAGCCACAACCTTTTCGTTGTCGCCACATGACTGGTGATTAGGTATACAAATTTATCTGATTTTATTTGATTTTTTTATGATTTTGGCATGATTGTAAATAGTTGTTGATTTAAATTTAAATACATGTTAACAGATGATGATAATGAATTAGAGTTTGAATTTAAATCCATGTAAATAGATGTTGTCTTGTATGGATTGATGAGGAGTGTAATATTCATGCATTATACTGGGCATCGGTATTTAGTCTTAATGTGTAAGTATGGAGTAGGAGCTCGTCGCCTAGGCACGTGGACATGATTGGAGCTTCTACTAGGTCCATTTAGGACCCGCTTCCTATTTTATGCCCTATTTTATTGTGTATTGTTTTATTTCTTGCAGGACAAGTTAAGTGGCATTTTATTGGATCCCACTTAACCTGGGTCATTTAATCAATCGATCGTTTAGTGAGACAAGAGATGGGAAAACCAACTCATACGTACCATGAGTGGGTGCACGTGCTAGTCAAAACGGGCACTAGATTAGTGAGTGGGCTATTCCAATCTCGGGGGATCCTGACAACTCCCATTTTGAGTTCCTCACACTCGAAGAAACATGGATGTTTACAAGTACTATTAGTACAGTGCATGTCAGGCTTGTGGTTCAAAAGGTACTAAAGGTGACTATTTGAGAGTACTCGGTCTTCGTGCTCAAGGCCAGGAGAATTATGGAGGTAAGGAGAGGGCTTAGGGTATACTAGTAGTCCCGAGTGACCAGAAAATTAAATGAGAAAATACCGAGAGAGGCATCAGCAACAGCAGATTAGTCAGTTCAGGATACTATCGGGTATACAGCCCAGTGGCTCCTCAGTAGGTGCCCTTTAGAGAGTTCGTGAGATGTATTTGAATGTTTTCTTTCATATGAGAGTTTGCTCTCATAGCCAGTTTGATATTAGTTATATTTTTGGACCAGTAACACTCGTTACTGATGTGTTTTTATAATATATGTAGGTGATGATCAGGATGAGCCAGCCTGGATGAAGGAATCGTGACGTCTCTTCCATACACACATGTCAGATGATAGCATGTTTAATATTTTGAGGATGTTGTAATGATATGCAATACATGATGATGTGGTGTGATATGATCTCTGTGTATGAATCTTATCGATTTTCATCGTTGTGAATTGGTTGACATGTCATCCATGTAGTAGCATGTTAGGTTTATTTTTGTATATTTATCCATTCCTAGGGATTGACATCTTCCATCTTGAGATGCTGAGAGTATATTCGTAGGGGTTGCGTTGGGGTTAGCTGACCTAACTAGGACCAGTGACATTCCAGTTTGGTTCTCAAGCATAAACTGGATTTGGGTATTACACATGGTTCTATGAGCTTATCTTGTCGGCTCTATTAGTGGATCAGTTTTTTCCATAACTAGGTTCAAAATTCTATACCTAGCATGTTCTTAGTATTTTATCTTCTCTCTAAGAGGGTGACACTATTATTTTCGTGGGGAGCACATAGTCATACAAATATGAAGGAGTCTAGAACATAGACCCGTTTATCACTAATTCTTACATAGGGACATTCTTAGGATGTCCTTTCATACAGTCTCTTCTAGGACACAATCAGGAAAGGTAAAGAGAAGAAGAGGGATATCCCAAGGGGGCAAGAAAGAAAGGATAAGTGAATAGAGAGGAACAAGGGAGAGAGAGAAAGAAACAGAAGATGGCGGGAGAGAAAAGAATGAAGTGGATGATGGGGGGGGGTGTTTCTCTATATCATACCCTATATTGTCTAGTAAATACTTACCTTGTTCCATCATCTCCTGGTATTTCTGTAATGTTGCTCTAGGCATAGTTAAACCTTTTTTTCATCATAAGAATTTTAGTTAAACTCTTCTCATTCTTATCTCAACTTCCATCGAGTCTGGTTGGTCTTAAACGTAAGGGTAGATCTCCATCCACACTATGCATACAAGTCCGCATAAAATCTTGTAATCAAAATAGACAAAAGCCAGACACACAAGAAGTATACCTACCGGTGGGGCTACGAATCGGCTCATGAGAGGTACCATAATGTAACACAACCATAACATAAACATACCTCAATCATACCAAATATACAATAGTAAAACAATGACACCATACCATACAACATGCGTAACATATATCACTCATTCTGAAGGTTGACCGTCTTAATAGTCCAAGAAGTCGACTCTAATACCAAGTTGTAACACCCCAATCTAGCCCGAAGAAAGAACCAAATCTTGATGTTATAATTCGGAAAGCTATTCGTTGAACTACCATTGTACAAACTTTATGGAAGCTGAGTTCAACCCTTAAGGAGGCTTAAGACGGGAACCTTACAGGACGTTAATACATAATGTGAACTAATCATACTACTATAGGAAAGCCCTTACTCTTAAGGCTTATAATGAGCACTCCAAGTAACAAGAGAGGCAACACCTATCCTTCAACTCTTACATAAAGGCAATACCTCCAATGCAGTTAAGAGTTTGAGCTTTTCATAATATGGATGTATGATTTGGTTCTTATAGCTAGTTTCAACCTTTAATTAGGTAACTTATTCTTAGATGTTGCTGATTTTGTAATAAAATAAAAATTGGGTCATGGTTACCTGTTCCACATACTCTGCAGATAGAAATTAAATACAGAGAGGCATCATCGCATGCTAGACGTCAATCCCTAACATGTGGTCTTCACGTGGACCATTCAAGTGACATGAACTGTAAGCTCCTCTGGTCCACGCTCCTCTATCATGCACACAATTGCATCCAAATACGTCTTGCATACCTTAATTGCTCCTTTACATGTTCAAGGACTTTGAGGCTTACACACCCTACAGATAAATATTAGAATGCCCCAAAGTTAACACCCTACATGACAATAATAATAATAATAAAATAATAAATCACATACCATATGTAGTATATCAAGTACACCAACATAGGCTTTAGGGCACCTGCCCATCATACATATATTAAGTAACCATAGTTCCCAAAATGCGTACGTCCCAAAATCCTAAAATAGATAAGTCATACAGCCAAAATGACGGGTCTGATACAAAATTCAGCACATTAAAAACATATGGTACTATCACCCGTCATGAGCCAATCAAGCCATCCACCTGAGCCAGTCATAGACATGAAAACACACCAACATACATATAGGGAAAATTGTCACTAATCAGACAAGTTTGATCATTGGTCCGAAAATAACGAATAATAAAATAATACTGGCAGATGAGTATCTTAACACTCACCAAAATTTATGTAACTTCTAGAATACATCACAAGGTAGTGAGCTTAGGCCTACACGGCTGAATATCATAAAAATGTAGGATCAAATCAACGGCTTCATAGTTACATATATATATATATATATAGACTTACTTTTATGCCCTCACATCCTCCATATATTGCCCACCACTATACTAAAGTGGCTCAGAATAATGATAATGCCATGATTTTTGAAAATGTATTACATTCACAGTACTAGCTTATATTGCACTATTTTAGGGTGTAAAGGAGTAATGTGTAATCTACACATACCCATATTGCTCACTTTTATATTATTGAAAACCGTAAAAATTTGTGTATACTTTTATAGTAGGCTGGCATAGGGCATTATATCATAAGTTTTCTAGATCTTCTAGTCAGAAAAACATCAAGGGATCTCACCCATGAAGTATTATTAAACTCTGATAAAACACCGTCGATGTTGTCTTATGCCAAAAACACAGTGAAAACTTCATTCATGGAGCCAAGCAAAGATGAAGTAGAAGAGTCCTATAAGCATGGATGAGGCGAACTCCTCATCCTAACTTTGTGATCTCACTTTGTATACCCTAATCAAGAATATGAAACTCAAAAATTACAATCGGATAACATTGGCATGAAAAATGAGGCAACACCTACACACAATGGGTAAGTGGGTAGTGCTAGCCAACACCGTGGGATTGAATCCAATAAGGTTTGAGGTCCAAAATTGAAGTAAGTGGGTAGTGCTAGCCAATACCGTGTGGGGCAAATTTCATCCAATTTCATCACCATTTGACAAGGTCTTTGGAATTTACATATGGAGTTAGGGAACTAAGGTTTGACCATCCATTCTTGCGTACTTAGGAAAACCAATTAAACTATCCAAGTAAATGATTTTTAAATTAAACCCAAACTTATAGGTTTATATTAGGCATTTGGTGAGTCCAACAATAATTTTAATAGATTTAATTAACCACTTTTAATTTGTTCACAATGGAGCACAATCTCAGAGTATGGCAAGGCATTCGTACATCACAATAAACACACTAAATATTTAGGGATTTTTTCATGCCCTTTAAGTGGTTATCTTAGTGTGAAAAAATTACATGAATAAGCCCAAACGTAGATCAACAAGTATGCATAAGATGAATATCATCAACCTACATCAATATAATGACCTGCCCGTTCTGAGCCACGAGCCAAATGTTAGTGTATAAAACTAAGTGTCTCGTAAATTAATTTTATATTAATTTTCAACATTGTAAATAAACTCATGACATAAAATTCTTTTCAAATTGTACAAATTAAATTCATACTCAAGCAATTGGTTAAAATTCAAATTCTAAGTCGTGTCATGAAATAAAACATAAAATAAGCTTGGAATAATTTATGGCACATGAAATGAACTGAAATCCCATTGTCATGTGAACAACCTAAAAGTATCACAACATATAGGAAAAAAATAATAGTATAATAACAGAGTCCTCCAGCCGTCCCGACATTACCCATCCTCCCATAATGTTCATACTTGCGGAGGCAATTCCGTGTTAGTGATTAACACACTAAGTCATATAATTACAAGAAATAAGTTAATATATTCCACAACATCTGAGTTTGAGTCTTTTAGTGATTATGAGTTTATGCCGACCTCTTACTATGCGGGGAGTGTGGCTTCCCCATCTAGCTAAAATCCCATGTATGCACACACACTCTACATGGCCTACAACCTCTAGTTACCGATATTTGCCATTGACTCACCCTCTCGGTATCACAAGCACATAATGAGTCATCTTGCACCACTGTGCCCTGTCACCCCTTTCGGCATGGGGGTAGGTATTTAATCTTTCAAGGGTGCGGCCCCGTATTAGACTAAGTTTATTCTTTGACCCCGGTTGCGCTCAATGCATGGGGACGAATGTGGGCTCAGGCTGACCAAGGCTGCTAAATAGGAATATATAACATTTCGAGTAATTATACGGACTTGGAATTGTGATGAGGCACCCGCAACTACAACACACGACCCTATACGTGAGAAAAGATGGAAAGGCTCCCAACAAGGAAAAGACAATACTAGTGGGGAAAAAGTGTTACACGTAGACACTCTAAAGGAATCAACCCAAAGAAAATATTTTCCCTCAAGCGCCTTGAATAATTTCTCTAAATCCCTCCCTTTGTGAGCCAAATGTACTCCCAAACTATCAAGAGGATGTTTTATTTAACATCACCATAATTCTCCTTTGTATAGAAGAATATGTGTGGAATTCAAAAAGTCACTATATTAAATTTCTATAGAAAAGAACATAATCACACACAAGTATATGAAACTCTAACCAATAGTATGATAATGAAAAGTGAAGAACTTATTATTGAGTTTAATGCAAATCTGTGTTAAATCACACTCATAACTCTCAATCCCAAAATTCCAACTTGGGGAGACAAAGTCTTCCCTTATCATTTCAACTTCTAACCAAAACTCCATCCATATGCACCCTGTCAGCCTACCAAAGAGACTTTAGCCACTATTAACCCAAGCCAACGTGTCTGACCTATGGTTGAACCTTATTCGACCAAAAGGGGAAAATAAAAAATTAAAGTAGAATATAATAAATAAAGCTTATGTGAAACCACCCATAAATACCATTGTACCGATACACTAAAAGTAATAATTGAGAATTTATGATATTGATTCTTAGCCCATGTCTGCCTGTTCGTATTGGCCAACCCATGTCTGCCTGTTCATGTCCAAGTCTGCCGAGTCCAACCCAGCCCAACCAACAGTTAACCCAGACCGAGTTAACTCGGTCCAATTCTGCCCACTTGACTTGATCTCCTTTTTCAATTGTTTTCTATTTGTTTTTGTCAGTTTTTCGACCGTTTTCAATAATTTGAAACTCTCTATATTAGTTTAGATACATATTCACATTAATTGACTTATCTTAATATCATGATTGTTTTTCATTATTTATTTATTTATTTATTTATTTCATTCATTTATTTATTAGAGTTTAATTATTATTATTTAAATAAATGTCGCACATAATGAATGTTTGTATGATTATTTATTATTATTGATGATGTATTTATTTGTTAATATTTTTCTTGGTCATATTTATCCTATTTAATTTAATTGATTAATTAGTTATTATTTATTTGCTCGCTCTTGTTATTATTTATTCGTGTTTAGTCGTATATTCATATATTCGATGTTTATATTACTATTATTCATGATTAATTTTTATTATTTATTTATTCATTATTCTAATCATTTGTTGATTAATTATATATTTTTTAATTTAATTATCTACTATTTACTCATGTATGTGCTATTATTCACTCGCGTTTAATCCTATATTTATTTGATGTTATCTATATTATTATTGTTATTTATTATTTATTACTTTTCTTGATGTTATGCATCCACTATTATTTTAACTATTGTTATTTTTTTATTTGACTTATTTTAGTTATTTATTTGTTTATTACTTGCATGTGTCTTGTTTTGTTTGCCAGATGTTCATTTAATGCCTTTTCATTGTCTATTGTTTGTGAAGTTATTGTTGACGTGAACATACACTACAACCATGCATTATATATAGTTATCAAAGTTTTGCTTAGTAGTGGGTTACAACGTAAGTTTTAAGTCCGAGCTTGCCATTGATGTAGTGATAGACTTCGAGCTTAGAAGAATGGTCTATTAGGACTCTTCTTAGATTTTACAGCTTTACTTTAGTGTGATTTGATTTCTAATTCGTAGGACGTGTTAAGTAGTTGTTTTATCAGACCTCACTTAATATGGATCATCTATATGTGTTTTACTTTTGTAATTAATAACCCTTGAGGATGAGATCCCTTGTGTTGTTTTTGAATTTAGCTTCACCTCATGTTGCCTTCGGGCCTATATATGATTCCCTTCCTAGCTATATATATATATCGAGCTTTCAGTGAGCCGAGAGTTGGTGAATTTGACCTTGTGTATACCGTGAGCAGGCACATATGCCAGTCGCAGTGGTCTCTGGATTAGTAAGAGGGTTGTTCCATTCTAGAAAGATTCTGACATCTCTATGTCTTGAGCTTCCTCACACCCAGAAGGTGACTGGCTGAGAGTACTCGACACTTGTGCTGTGGGCTAGGCATTATATGGAGGTATGAAGAGGGCTTAGGTTATGTGCTTTTTCCCAAGAGTGGAACCAGTTATTTCAAAGAGAAGCATTTCCCATGAGTGGCATAGCACTAGTTTAGTTTGAGATGCTATCAAGTCTGCAGCTTGTTGGCTCTTTAGTAGATGCCCTTTGAGTGTTCCCATGGAGATTATGTTTGCTTTTTCTTTCTCATGGAAATCAGATTCCACTTACCAGTTTGTACTAGTTATTTTTTGGACGAGTGAAACTCGTTGCTGACATTTTTCCTATTATATATGTAGGTCTTGTGTTCTTATGTGTTGGGGCGGTTTTGGTGGAAGGATAGAGAGATGCTGCAAATATTTGAGCTCAATGCATTGTTGTTTTCTTTTGCTCTTTTGTCTGTGTTTGATGTGCGTTCATGTATTTGCTTGATGTATCATGATGTTTCTTCCTTTCTCGAGACTTGTTTGAGTGTTACAGATTATTAATTTAGACTTGACTTGACTCAATCGTGATAATTCTGATCTGGTTCTTAGGGGAACCAGAATCTGGTGTAACAATTGGTCTAAAGGAGGCATATTACTAGGCTGATTTATCATTAATAATCATGAACTATGTTTGAAAGCACTACTTATGAGTTGCGATTCATGTCGAAGACTAATTGCAATGTCGTGCTAGGTATCTCGTGATGGGTCCCACTTACATTTACTTGTGTTGAACATTTAATTTATTTTCACGTGTATATATTATGGAAGATTGACTATTTGTTCATCTTTTAATGAGATGCGTAGTAAATTCATGTATATATTACCTGGCCTAAACGAAAGTGCCATATTTTGCAAAATTATATTTAATAATAATATGTGACGAACTATCGGTGCTTGCGACGCTTATGCTCTTTGGGCACCCAACGCACAAAGATTTCCAATTCTTGATTTTAGGCAACTACGGTATAGATGCAATTTGACAGTTTAATAATGGTTTGAAGCTGTTTCAAAAAAATCATTTGACGGTTTATGTAGAACCAACCAAATAATAGCCACTAGATTCATATCTGAGGGCTTTTTTCCCCTTCACTGGGAGAAGGTGCACCGCAGGCTCCAATTGTTCATAAGTGACAGTTTGTTATCGTATCTTCCATGTGATCAATCAAGTTGGCCCAAAGTAAGGCTTATTGTTGATAAGATTTATTTTCAATATTTGATTACTATATAAAGTTTACCATCTTTGGCTATGTCTTTATAGTAACTTTTATATCTTCTAATATAATTAATATGCATCTTATAAATCTCATAAAAATACAAAAATTGGAAAGTGCACTTTATAATTGTGTTTGCTTGCATAGATCTTGACCATGCATTAAGATTTGAATATAATGGGAGTGATAATATTATAAATATTGTGTTTGAAGAAGAGTGTGTTAACATTCCTCAAACAATTACAGTTGATAAAGAAAACACATTTTTTATTATTAATCTTATTCGAGTTCAGGAGCCATCACCTATTCTAGTTGATAGAGTTAAACAAACTCATTGAAGCGCTTTAAGAAGATCCACTAAAGAAAGCAGACAAGCAATTTCTGACAATTACCTTATTTTTCTCCATAAACATTCAAAATTAGTGGGATCAAATTTATTAACTTGGTACTATATATAGATGATATTTTACTCACAAGCAGTATGAATCTTTTGTGTAAAACTAATATTTTTTTTCACCAGTCAATTCTAAATAAAAGCTATTGGTAAAGCATTTTTTGTTTTTGGATATATTCTCAAGGCATACTAGACCTGTCACAAAAAAATTATATTGATAAAGTGCTTAATCGACCTTGGCATGAAGATTAGTGACTGAAGATGGTGAGTTTAGTTTGCTCATATCCCACATGCATAAGCCATTGGGAGTATCATATATGCACATATATGCATGCATGTGGATCTTGTCAACCTAGTAGGGATGTTGGAACATATATTTAAGTAATTAGGGTAGTAAAGCATTACTTACTCACTTATCAAAAGTCAGACAAATTAGAGATCATTAGGTATTCTGACTTCGATCCTAACGTCTTCTACCATAATAATCAAATTTATAGCTTGTTATGGGGCATAAAATTATAGAATATGATTGCAAAATTTTGTTACAAAATTGCACTAAAGTTATTTAGTGACAATAAGTAAGAAGTCATATTAAAATAAGAATTTAGAGTGGCAATTATCTATAGTGCAATACTAAACGCCATATTTGCGAATATCTTAAGGGACTAATACTTTAAGGCCTTTTATGAGCATATTGCTCATATTAGTGTTATGTCACTTGCTGATATGCTAGTTTAGTGGGAGTTTGTGTACATTACAAATTTAGAAACATCTTTAATATAACCTTGTTTTTTTGTGTGCAAGTAGTGTAGTTGATGTGCTATGTCATGCTTTGAGATTGTACTCCTCGGTGAGCTAATTAAAAGTTAATAAAATCTGCAAAAATTATGGTTTGACCCTCTAATTGTCTACTCAAAATTTATAAGTTTTGGTACTAATTAAAAATTATTTATGTGGTTAGTTAAACAATTTTCCTAAGTGTACAGGAATATTGGGTGAAACTCTAGTTATCTAACTCCAGATGTGAAATCCGAAACCTTAGTCAAATGGTGATGAAATTGCGTGAAGCTTCTCCTAATCCATAGAATGTGTCCCATGACACCATATTCAAATTTGAGAGCCTCTGGCTCTGTATATTTTGCATTATGATGTTTCCAAGTCCACTAGGTTCACCTAGCTAGAGAAACAGCTTGGCCAATACCTCCCACTTCCGAGTCCACTCAGGCAAAAATCTTTAATGTTTGGGCCTAAAATCATACTAGGCTAAGGCCCACAATGTTGGATAATTTAACAAAATTAGTGTGTCCAAGCCCATGAAGAAAATTTAACAAAATTGAAGTCTCCAAGCCCAATTTGAAGTCCATTTGAAGTCTCCAAGCCCATGAAGAAAATTTAACAAAATTGGTGTGTGGCCCATGAACACTATTCCCAACAACTTAGCAGAGCCTTAGCAGGCCATGTATACATTGCTAGCCTATAGACCAGCACTTGGTAATTATTTTCTCAAACCCTAGAGTGTTAAGCCCCACTAGTTCAAATTTTAGCCCATATGGACACTGTATGACTCATTTGAAAACTTGTCTAGTTAAGTCCGTTAGATTAAACACTAAGTTTGAAATTTTCCAAGAAGTATGTTGGCAACCTTAAACCTAATTAAGTGACCTAATAAGATTTAACATTCTATTTAAGAAGTAATTAGCTAATTAAGTATGTTATGTGTTGTACATGTGTTGCGGCCTTACCTCGATGCATGTGCTAATGTGATCTGAGTTTCATTTGAGTATCTTCCCTTTGCTAGGTTACACAGAGTGAGATTGTCGAATTAGGACGATGGGTTTGACTCATCTAGGTTAGTAAGATTGTCTTTTGCTTCATCTTAAATTGATTCCCTAAGTGTTGAGTTTTAACTGAGTTTTAGACATAGGATGACGTCAAAGACGTTTTATCAGATCCCTCCGATGTTAGGCTAGAAATCTATCATATAAGCCCCTTCCTAAAAGGTTAAGATCCCATGTTGGTTTTTAAACTAAAGACCCAGAAATTTATCATATAAGCCATATCCTAAGCCTATGATCTAAGTACACACAAATTTTATGGATTGTATGAATAAGAGAGTGAGAGGTATGGCAATATGAATTACATGTGTAACTATGGAAGTTATTGTATAGTTATTTGGGCTAGTGCCCAAAACTTGGTTATGATGCATGTGGATGTGTTGAGGGTGTTTGTGTGTGGCTTTGTTTTACCTTGCTCTTTTTATTATTATCATTGTGTATGCCATTAACTTTAGGGCACTCTAATGATCATCTGTAGGGTGTGTAAACCTAAAAGTCTTAGAACACAACAAAGAGCACACCAGGTATGCTAAATATAGTTTGTTATAGTTATGCATGTGTGCAGAGAAACGTGAGTGGGACGAGTCTACAATGTGTAATGCATGATGCCCTAGCATTCGATGATGCATCTGTGCCTTTAATTTCTTCTCCAGGGTATGTGGAACAGGTAACCAAGACTCAATAGTTACCGTACAATAATTCAGCATCATTAAGTGATTAAGTTACCTAATCCAGTCACTAGATCTAATTATAATAACCGGATTATGCATTGAAAAAAGATAGGCCTCTTAACTGCATTGGGGTGTGCCTCTTTTGCAGTTTGGAGTGATCATGTATGCATTTCTTAAGTCACCTTCTTAGATGCTAGGGAGGTGTTACCTCTCCCATGACTCAGTTTTAATAACTTTCCTATGACAGTATGGCTCAACATCCATTATATAAAAACCCAGTAAGGTTGTTTGTCTTAAGCCTTTTTATGGGTTGAGTTCCGCTTACCTAAAGTTTATAAGATAGTAGTTCAACTAATAACTTTCCAAATTACAACATTGCAATTCAGTCTGCCTTGGGATCTGAAAATGAGGTGCTACAAGTTGAATTGACTTTTTACAAGTCTATAGAATATTAGGATTTTAATATAACTAAATTATGATAACTTGGAAAGGTTTGAAATTTGTTTTAGAAGTTTAGGACTCTCAATTAACGTGGTATTAAGTGGATGGCATCCCTATTAGATAAGTGCAACCGTATTAGGATTTAATTAACTAATTTTAGTAGAATACCTAAAATACCCCTAGGAAGAGGTGACCTGTTTATATTCTCAATAAGAAAGGAACGTCTCTCTCTAATTTGATGGGAGAGGTGACTTGGGGAGGATAGGAGGAGGCTATGTTTGGGGTATGTATCATCTTCTTTTGTCAATTTTCTCCATTCATTTTTTCTAGAAGTCATGTTTAGGTCATGCTTGTAATATGATTATATGAGTTTTATATTGGATTTGGTGGTATTTTTGGAAAAGAAATCATTGATTTTGTTTTGTTTTGTGGAAGATTGTAATGTACAATTAATTCATAAGATTTGGATTTGTTGTATGCGTGATTGTTGATAAAATAAGTTTTGCGTGTAATTTCTTTTGTATTGATTGTGTTAGTTTATTAAATTTATTTTGAATACAAGAATATTTATTATATGAACATGTTTTAAGAAGTTTTCACGCTCATGTGTTGATTTAATATGATAATTAGACATATGTAGCAATAAGTAGAAGATATATGGTCGTTTTTTTATGCTCTTCAATAGTAAAATTTGATATTATAGATAGTTGCATGAAAAACTACCATGAGAAGTCATTAAATAGTGTAAATAACTTGTTAAAATATTTACGATTTTATTTGATTCGAATTAGATGACATTGGTGTGCAATTCGAATTGAAAATATTGTAGCACTGGTACGGGGCTGTGAACCTGCACTGCAGTGCTGCAGGTTTGTGTTGGGTGTGATGAAGCTAGTGCTGCGGCGCTGAGTGCCGCAACGTTGAAAGCCGGGAGGCTCAATGCCCCAGCATTGGTAAATAGTGTGAATTTTAGCATGGCCAGCACCACAACACTATAAGCCGGGAGGCTCAGCACCACACCATTGAAAGTCAGGAGGCTTAGTGCCGTGACACTTATGTATGTGAAGTTGTTTTCTGGCAGCAGCGCCGCAATGCTCTAAGTCAGAGCTGTGACATTGGTCTTGAAACGCTTATTTTCGATTTTTATTATTATAAATTGAGTTAATTAATTCAATTAAATATAATTAATTGTCAATTATTATTTGTTTGATGATGTATGACTTGTAAAGCATGTTTAATTGATGTTAATGTGTATGCATATCATGACATGGTGGTACATATAATTCATTGAATATTCATATTAAAATATAATTTGAGGATATAGGAAATCCCTCACAAATTAGTTTGAGAGAATAAGAGAGGCATTCGAGGTGTATATAGCTTGTATGATAGTTAAGTAGCGCATATAGCAGCCATTGATTAGTTGGGTGAGAGGTAACGTTTCTGCCATTGGTGTAAGTGTATAAGTCAGAGGCATTACTTACTTGATTGAGTATTGTCCAAGGGTGTCTGGCTCATCCTAAAAATACGTTCAAAGGGTAAAAGGATAAAAATACCGACTTAGCCTAGTACACACTTGGACATTGCAGTCTAGGTAGGGATTAGGTATACGATAGAAAGGATAAAATTTATGATTATAGATGCAATTCATGTTGACACATAAGCCTGCCTATTCATAGTTGTGATGTTATTTATTTATTTATTTATTATTGTTATGCGTACTTAGTGATTTTGTCACTAAGTAGAATTACCACCACATGAATTAACTAATTGGGAGTGAGTATTGGGAGGAGACAACGGCGGAGACTCTTGTGATGGACTATAATACTTATATTTTTCTTTTCAGATGTTCAATATTTTATTATTTTGATTAAATATTATTGGTAGTGGAACTCGGTTCGATTCATGGGGGATTGTTATGCTTCTTAATGCTTTATTTATTTATAAATTTACTTGTTTAATTATTGTGATTAATTATTAAATTTGATTAATTTTATAGCATTTGTTGCATGCTTGTTGGTATTTAATTATTCCATGAATTGTTTTGTTGCGGTTCGGGTTGTCAGACCAAAGATGGTGCCTAGTTCGGTTGAAAATTTGGGTGGGCCATCACAGCATGCATCAGAGTCAAGTTCCACATAACTAATAATATATGAATCATACATTGTGAGATCCCTCAAACTTAATCCAACACTTAATACCTATTAGGGTAAAATCTTATTTAGATTATAAATCTTCAATTTGGCTTAACCACTTTTAAAAAGAAGACTTAGGCCATTAGTTTACACTTTGGGTTGGTTATTACAAATGGTAACAAAGCAACTTGGTTTCATATTGGATGGTAGAAACGAGCTAATAAGGACGTGGGCTACAGCTAACTAGGGGTGAAGAATAGGAATTTAGAAGACAAAATTTTTTAAGGTTAGTGGATTATCATATCCTTCAACTTAGTCCAATATGTAATACCCACTAGGGTTAAGATCCTCTTTATAAGATCTGATGGTTTACAAATCTTCAACTTCGGTTAACCACTTTTAAAGAGGTGAGATAAGCTACTTAGTTTGTACTTTAGGTTCGGTTATTACACTTTCATGTGACACTAGTTTAAATTAAATTGCCCTAAGCTATATAAATTATAGTCTTATATACATTCATTGAGCTATAGCTCATATGATAGTCTAAAAATTCATAACTCGGACCCGACTTGGCATGCCATGGAGTGGAATCTACTCCAAGCGACTCAGAGTCAATCATATTTAGTTTTTAATTAAGTAAATAAATATTTGTATAAAATTAGTATATATTGATTTTTTAACAATTGAAATTGATAATTATATGATTTACATTACTTAAAAATATTGATTTTGCTAAAGTTAAAAAAAAGATAAAATATTTTGATAATCTTTATGACTTGACTCGGGGAGTTAATTGTCAAATTATTTAGTATGAAGTCGTCTACAGGTGTTTGGGCGGCAAGCTACATTGAGGAATTGCCTTGGGGAGTTTTTTATGTAAAAAGGAGTTTTAAAACCATGGCTCAAATAGCTTCTATTATGTACTCTTCTAATTTAGAGTTATTTAGTGGGTCTCACTATTCAAAATCCACATAGATAAATAGAAAAATAAATAATAAGGATAATTATAAAATTTTAACTTATTCTTATACTTGTAACCCATCTTAATTATCAAAGTAATTGAAATATTAATTTCAAAATGTCTATTAACTGGTTCATTTTAAAAAATCTAAATATAAGTCATAATGTTTGAAAAAATAAAATTTTATCAACTTCTTACTTATTTACTTTAGTTTTAATATATATCAATATCATATTTGGCGACCAAACAAAAAAATTCAAATTAGATGTGTAGCTCATTTAAGTACAAGGTGTACCTTACCTCAAATTTTCCCTAAATTATAATACACTTGTATCCATGGTTTCTCATGTACTCCCCCAGTTATCTTAAGCCCCAAACAAGAGTACTTTGCTTACTGGAGCATAGTTTATAAAAGATATCAGCACAAGGCTTGGTGCTGTTGTATGTAATACCATCTCCAAATTGGAGAGACATCTAATTTCCGAATGCCTATACTGTAGCAAGGCTGCAATAACCTCGAAGATGGTGATCAACGAGCTAAACTAATCAGTACTATAAATATTTGTACTAGTTCTATAAATTTTATTTTCATTTTTCTTTAACTGATAATCGCTTATGATTTTTCATATTATTACAAAACAAGAATCATGCAAATTGACTGCGCCCTCAGATCATTCATCTTGTTAGAGCTTAAAGCAACTAATTCAAGCACTCCTAATCAACAAGAATTGCATGAAAAATCGTAAAACAGATTAATCATGCCTTGTGCAAGTGCAACCTGCCCTAGTACTCCGCTCACAGCATATATGCACTAAACCCATCTCCCATAACATATAAATAGATGCAAACGATAGATTCATGGTTATCACTACATACAACAATCTGTTCCTCATTCTCGTCGATTTCTTGCAAGAAATTAGAGAACAACCAAAGAAGCTGTAAAATGGCCACTCCCAATGAGAGTATTGCCTGGTTTATCCACAACGCAAAAGTGTTCTTCAAGAAGGCCCAATACGTCACCGAGATCAAGTTCACCGAATCCTTGCTGGAAACAATGCAGACAACCCACCGGCTAAAGCCAACCGGACACATTGACATCCAGAGCATCAATCTTCTTATGACCGAGCAAGAAGCCAAGCTATGCCTTGATAACGGAGGTGAAGGTTTGGAGTGCTACCTCTTCAACCACCATGAACCCAATGGGAGGTTCTTCAAGATGCAGCTCAAGTTTGGACCCTTGCGCAACTCCCTGGGCTACCACTTTGTTGCACCATGGCAGAAGTTGATTGCTGCTAGGGTGATCAAGGCTAACTCTTTCGTGCATGTTTATGGGTATAGAGAGGGAGGGCTTGTTGTGTTTGTGTTTGTGAGGGAGGATTTGTTCAGTATGATCCCTGAGTGGTACTGATTATGACTTAAGTGATGCGGTCTGGCGATATGGGTTTATCCCTTTAGTACCAAATAAATCGCCAGTGGAGTCGAGTACTTATTATAATTGGGTCTGGTATCTGATTGTTAAAGACATGCAATAATATAAACTGTTTGACCATCTGTAGTTGGTAACTCTTAATTATTGCGGGATTGTTTTTGTTTTAGCTATGTTTTGATATTTTGTTTGGTGTAGTTAATCATCTCTTATTTAATTTTGGTCTTAATCATTACAGTATCGTTCAGGCGGGCATATAAGTGGATCGCCGTAGATATATATATCAAATAAAATTGTGCCCCCAACGTATTTAATTACTCTAATTTACGGTATTGTTTTTAAATCGATCCATCTAGATATTTGTTTTCCTGCAGTTCATCTCTTAGAAGTTAGAACTTCAACTGAGGGTACACACAAATTTGGAGTCTTATTCAAGCTATCCTATAAAACTAGAAATCAAAACTCTTAGTGACAAAATATCAAGAATCAAAATAAATCCAGGATTGAAATACTGGGAGTCATGCTAATTATGAAACTTCTGATCTAAATTTTGTGCTGCATCAAATTAATTAAATCAGTTCGCAAATGTTTTACTAAGTACTAGGCAAGATGCTGTGCCATGCACAACTATACTACAAATAAATATTAATTTTATAGATAAATTCTGATTAAATGATGAGATAGACTATGATAATCTAATGTCTTAAATATCAATTGTGATTAACTTTAAAGATAAATCATAATTAAAGAAGAAGATAAATTATAATAATTTGATTAATATTATTTTTATTTTTGTTGCATTTTAATTGGTTAAAGCTCTTACTTATAATTAGAGACCAATGCTGAGTTCCCTTTTATTAATAACAATAGATTATAATCAGAGTAACAACAAAGGTACGTATTGCAGCAAGCTAAGTGTAATATTATTTTACATTTGTCATATTATGTTTGATCAATCTATCATTTTGAAAGGGACACACATGCTCCTGACTCGAGTCAAGTTTTTATTACAAAATTATTTTATATATTTTTTAAAAATTTATTTCTTAATATTGACTCGAGCGGGGAGCGAATCAAGTTTTTATTACGAAATAAAATTTTAAAAAATAAACTAATTCTGTCAATTTTTTTAAAAAAATTATTTTAAAATATTGACTCGAGTCCGGAGCGAGTCAAGTTTTTATTACGAAATTATTTTATATATTTTTTAAAAATTTATTTTTTAATATTGACTCGAGCGGGGAGCGAGTTAAGTTTTTATTACAAAATTGCCATCGAGTCATTTTCTTCTCCCTGACTTCCCATGTTTCTCTCCTACTGACATTCGCCCTCCACCCCAACCACCGGCGACCTCGCCGTCGACGTTACCTGCACCATAGCCGGCCAGAACCGCCATCGCCACCCCTCTTTCCATTCCTTTCCCCTCTTTCTCTTTCCCTTACCCTGTTCAACGCCACTGCCTACTCTGTTCGTGGAGCGCTGCCGGCCTCGGTACAGCGGTCGCCTAGATGCCGCCGTCTTCTCGTCAACACTCCCTCGTCATCGTCAACCTCAATCCAACTTGAGGTGCCGCTCAGGGGCGAGAAAGCCGCCACTTTTTCTCGTATTGCATTGCACGTTGGTCGGCCGCCACTGGCAATGCCGCGGCCGAAAATCATCGTCTCCACCGGCCGACCATCCGTAGCTCCCGCCCCCCCTTCCAGACTCTTCCCCAAGCCTGGGCGGCCCCGGGTGACCCACGGCCGCTCCGGCAAAAACAGGGGCGGCCGGTCTCGGGGTGAGGATGGTTGGGGGTATGTGGTTGGGGCAGAGCGAGGCGTGGGGCGGGGAGAGGGGCGAGGGATGCGGGGCGGGGAGAGGGGCGCCCGGCGGGTGGAATATGCGTGGCCGGAGGGGGTGAAACAGGCGGGAGGGGCTGAAAGTGGAGAGGGGGGGGAAAGGGTTGGGGGAAAGGGTTGGGATTTTCAGCCGTTGGATGATTTCATCCAACGGCTGAAAACTGCAGGACAACAACCCTTTCCCCATATATATATATATATATATATATATATATATATATATTAGTCTTTAGTGTTGGGGGAAAGGGGGGTGAAAGGGTTGGGATTTTCAGCCGTTGGATGATTTCATCCAACGGCTGAAAACTGCAGGACAGCCATCTTGGCTGTCCTGCAGGACAGCAACCCTTTCCCTTATATATATATATATATATATATATATATATATATTAGTCTTTAGTGTTTACTCTCTAAATTCTTTATTTGTTTCCAAGCATTAATTAATTTGTGTCATTATTTCTGTTTAATTTAAGCTTGATCTCGAACTGGCTGTCAAATCAGGAATTGGTCACAATTTTTGCATTGTCTATCCATAGCCTAAAGGAGAAGAAGAAGAAGATAATTATAAAAACTAGGCTAGCATGACATATATTACGTATAAATTTTAATTTTATAGATGGATTCTTGTTGAATAATTAGCTAGACTATAGTAATCTAATAATATATTAGTTATTATAGATTCTAATTGACTCTAACTTTAAAGATAAATCCTCATTCAATGAGAAGAAATAATGTAATAATTTAAGTTAATGTTATTTTTTATTTTTGTAGTTTGATTGGTCAAATCTCCTACTTGTAATCATAAGCCAATACTGAGTTCCCCTTTTAATAAAAGTAGATGCCAACTTTTCAACAAGAACAAAGTATTATATTCAAGTATGAATTCTAACAAAGGATCCATTCAAAAAGATAGCCTTTTTCAATATTTACATTTTTTAGAACTATAGGTTGGTCTTGTTAGTTATTTTTAGATAATAAAATTTGCTATGTTTTGCTACGTACTTAATGTTGTCAGGTTGAATTGACTTTAAAATACATTATTTTAAACGCTAGTTTTCTTTATTGAACCTAAATTATCTAATCCAAGCCTACTTTCATGCCCACTCTATAACCTAAAATCTAAAATCAAATTCTCAACACTAACCAAAATCAAGCGTACACCTATGAATAAAAGTAATTAAGATGGTGGGAATTGTGAAGTAGGAGGTAAGTTTTAGAAAATGGAGACTTTGAGGAACATACAAAGGTAGAAAATTGAGAAAAAAATATGCTGAATAGTTCTCATTCCGCCCTTTAAATACCCTCTCCTAATCCTTTCCAGAACTAAAGAAAGAAAAAAGGGACAAGAAAACAACAACTTCGCCGATGTTCCCTCCTCAAAAAACTTGTCCAAAAAAGAATTGTTTTCGTAAAACATTGTTTACCGGGCCAACTTTTAGGCAACTTTCTTGTCCATCGGAGCACAACTAGATAAAATATGACCACATGAACAGCTCTGTATTCTTCTCTCAATCCCTCTTTCCAATTAGTAATTCTATGCTCAATCTACTCTTATTAATAAAAGGGTAACTCAATGCTGGACTCTGATTAAAAGTAGAAGATTTAATTAATTAAAATACAACAAAAATAAAAATAATAAAAATAAATCAAATTATGATTGTTTATCTTCCCATTTAGTTACGATTTATCTTTAATGTCAATCAAAATCTATATTTAAGATATTAGATTATTATAGTATATCTTATTATTCAACGAGAGTTTATCTATAAAATTAAATTTTTTTAGTAATATAAGTCATGCATGGCGTGAAATCTTGGTTAGTCTAGATAATTATTGCCATAAAAAACCTTCCTTGTAACGATAAAAAACAACTAGCTAATAAGATATGCAAAAATTAGGGGTGAGCATTTGGCCACTTCTATTTGTAACCAATCAAGCCAAACAAACTCCGTTCAATCTCCGAATTTCACAACCAAACCCAAATTGAAATACCTTTAAAATTGAACCAAAATAAACCAAATTATTTCGGCCACTTCGGTTTTGTAACTGAATAACTGAATTGCACCATATAAGTTATAAATAACAAAAAATTAATTATTTAATTAAATTTAGATCATTATTTTAGTGAACATAACCATTTAACAAGTAATTTTAAATGTATATAATTATATATCATATTAAAAAAATAAAATTTAATCATATAATATCATAATTTCATAATAATAAAGATAAAATATAAATTTTGGAATATTTTTTTTAAAAATTCGGTTATTTTGGTTCAGTTTGGTTTTAAACCGAAATATCAAAATACACTCCAATTGTCATTCAGCCCAACCGAAACCGAACCAAATTATTTCGGAACTGAACCAAATGGCTAATTTGGGTTTGGTTCGGTTTTCACCAAATTGTGCTCACCCTTAAAAAAACACCAAAAAGTTGAATATGTAGCCAAGTATGATCAAAGTGACAAGTTGTCGAATTTTTTCTATCCAAACAATGCTCTTTCCGGCAACACCGAAACTTTGTAGTTGTTCTTTGCATCACAGGCTCGGAGCCGGTTCTCAACAAAATATTGTGCTTAAACATACCAAAAAATCTCTCCAAAGATTTTGGTTTTACATTTCTAGAGTGGTGTATGCCATTCTTTAGCTTAGGTGTGTCACCTCCATGCACCTACCTCTTAGTCGAGCATGAACGTATTTTTTAGGACATTTCTTACTCCGTTTGGCACACAATTTAATAATCTACAATATTTCAGCATTTCAAACACAACGGAGGGGATCAAATTTAGGTTTTGAAGATCAAAACTTTGAAATTGGACTTGAACTTGAATACCCGATTTAGAGTTAGACATTAAACTTGTCCACTAAAAGTTCCAATTATGTTAAATTCAATGCCAGTGAAAGGAGTCATTGATAATAAAAAAATTAACAAATTATTTTTTCATGTATCCTAATAGGTCAAAGAACTTGCGATGCTTCAACGAAAAGGGAGCCTGGGTACAACTAGGGGTGGGCATCGGTCGGACGGATGTCGGACAAAATATTGTCCGCGTTTGTCAAAAATTTTATCGGACAAAACTTGTCCGACCGAGTTAATGTCCGACTTGTCCGTCGGGCCGGAGCAATGTCCGTGGACGGTCCGAAATCAAAACCAAAATTTCTAAAACCCTAACCCAGAAATACTGTTCATAGGACGCCGCCGCCGCCGCCGCCGCAGCATCCTGCCGCCGCCCTCCGTCGCCGCCGCCCTCACCCACCCTCCCCTTGCCTCCGCCGAACCGCCACCATCTCCGCTCCGCCAGCCTCCGCTCCGCCAGCCTCCGCTCCGCCAGCCTCCGCTCCGCCAGCCTCCGCTCCGCCAGCCTCCGCTCCGCCAGCCTCCGCTCCGCCCGCCTCCGCTCCGCCCGCCTCCGCTCCGCCCGCCTCATCTGCTCGTGTCTCCGCCTCCCTCTGTGCGCCGTGTGAAGATCCACCGCCGCCTCTTGCTGCCGCCCTCCCCTGCCCAGCTTGCGCCGCTCCAGCCTCCGCCGCCGCCTGCCTCGCCGGAGCGCCACCCTAAACATATGCCGCTGCTTGCCTCGTCTGCCCTGCCTCCGCCGCCGGATTGCCGCCGCGGCGCCGCCAGACTCCGTCGAACCGCCGCCCGTGGCCGCTGTGTATATATTACTTAATTTATCTTAAATTTAGTTTATTTTATATTTAGGATTAATTATTATTATTTTATAAGTTTATATTATTTATACTTAGATGATAATGTAAAAAAATTTATTCTAACAAAATTGTGTAGTGATTGAGCTATAAAATTTTGTACAATTATTTGGTGAAGGAAGTTTGCATCTTAGAAAGAATAGGTACTGTCAAAGATTGTTGAAGAATAGCTATTTATGATGTTATCTCTTTGTTTCCCTTGCTATACTTAGCATTTTGATAATTGTTAGAGAATAACAAATTTCAAAGATTATTTTCTATTGAGGGATACAAAGATTGAAGGATGGTGAAATTTTTGTTGAGATTAATTTATAAAATCTTTTTTTATACCAAACTTTAGTTTGTTTAAAGTCGTAGTTTTCGAATCTGCTTTTTCTTCGAAATATTTCGTTACTTGAGACGTTGGTACTTATTAAAGAATGAAACTAGCGCACCTGATTAACTGTTCACTTACATTTGCATGAGAACAAATGCTTTCTTACAAAACAAATATCATATACTATTGGTGATATAATTAAAATTTTGAATATTTCATCATTGGCTTTACTTACCATCTTTTTATGTTATTCCACACAGGAGATTGTTGGGTCTTAATAGATTGTTGGGTCTTAACTCTAAAAGTATTTATAGCTTATAATAAGAGTGACTTTTATCCTATGTATGTCATTTTTTATTATTTAAGATATTAAATATCAATTTTATGTATGAACTTAATTAATTTACTGTATATTACATTTTAAAATTTTTATAAACTATAATATTAGCCTTACAAATGTTGAAAATGTTATATTATTGATATAAAATATCAGTCATTCGGTCGGTCATTCGGTCGGACAAAGAAATGTCCATGTTTGGTTTGTTTTAATTCGGTCGAATTCGGTCGGTCAAATTCGGTCGGACATACTTCGGACTTCGGACGGTCGGACCAATTCGGACGTCCGCGCCCACCCCTAGGTACAACCATCACACTGTCATTCTAATTGAAGTTCAGTTCTCCGGTGATAGTTTAGAATAGCCCGAGGCATGCCACTTGCCTGATGCCTCATAGTATTCCAAAATGTGCAAAGATGGCAAGTGACAACGTACATGTGCAAAGTCCATGCAAACAACTATGATTCACTCAGAGACCACTACAAAGGTTCAAATATAGTTTGTTTGTTTTAAAAAAAACAGAGTTTTAAAAAGAAATCTTAAAATAGTACAAGAGCCTACACCATGCTGAATTTGAAATATGGGGGTGGGGGGACGGGGGAATTGCAGTTAGTGAGAGTGTGAATTTGATTTGTAGTATTAAATTAGGTTCATAGTGTTTGATATTTCACTGTACATCTACTGTGAATCAAAGTTCATCTGTTAGTATCTGTTTAAGCTATAAATTAATGGTAAGTAGATTTAACATGTTAGTGAGATTAGTTGAAATTTCGCTGTGAATGTAACTTATATATTAATAAAGTTCTTATAAGTTATTAAATTTAATAATTGCGTCCAAGCTTATATCAAGATTATTTACTTTTTAAATTGATAATATCATATAACAAATCGTGATAAGATATTTTCAACAAAAAATTGATAGTATAAAGTACAAAATAAGAAAATACTACTCTCAAACAGGATCATCGCAAACATCAGACATCCAAAATTTACTCCTTCAATTATCTATTGTTTGACATTAGCTTCGCAATTCCATCTCGATACCATGAAGCACGATCTTTAAGCTAATACATTGGCAAATTTATATCCTTTACTCGCATTGGTATATAATAGGAATCATCTTCATCATCTAATAGAAATCTTTCCTCTTCAACCGCAGCATATTCGTCTTGGTTATCATAAAGCCTAATATAATTATCCAGCACACAATATACAATCGCTAGTTTTACCTGTGCTTTGTAAGGGAATGGAGGTGGTATTTTCCAAATGGTGCAGCGAGCATTAAGCATTCCAACTATCCGCTCAGTGATGAATGTTTATGGTTGAATAATTCTTTTGGTGTTTGGGGTAGGTTTTGATCTCCGTATTCTTTTAGGCGATACCAAGTTGCACGATATGGAGACAAAAATCCAGATAAGTTTGGATAGCCACTATGGACAAGATAATTTTTACCTAACTAAAATAAACATTATGGATCATTGTAAGTAATATGGGGCATAATATAATTTTCACACAAATTCATAAATACTTTAAGGTACAAGTTTATCTTCTCTTGGGAGTGTTGACTTCAAAACTCTATCATCTACGGTTGACCCTTCCCAACTAGGTAAGTCAACTATAAAGAGCATATTATAAGAACAAACAACCGTTACATTTTGTGACAAAGTACCCTTTATGTTTTGATACTTGGTTGTGTCAGGTCCTTTAATTAGCATGGGGATATATGCTCCATCAATGCTTCCAATAAAATCCAACAACAAAATACAATTACATATCATTGAAACATGTTTAAAAAAAATAAAAATAAAGAAAGTTTTAAACTTGAAAATACCTAAGTATGGAAAGAAGCATTCATCTTCACTAATTTTTTTGGGAACATTTGATGATAGATATAATAAAAAGTCAGCTTCAAATAAGAAAATGAAATCTAAAACCTTGTTGAAATAGTAGCATCCATACAGAGCAACAAAAAAATTGTTGAGTCACATAATAATGCTTATTTTGCCCAACCGTGCTTAGGAAAATTACAACTTGTTCTTCTATACACACAAACTTTGTTTCTTTTAACAAACACCTACTCTTTAAGATATTACAGAAGTTCAAAAAAGTTGGAGAGTGCATCTCATCAACCTTAGAAAAAGTGAACATCAATTATCCAATAACCACCTCACATATATTCTCCCATCGGTCCCAAGGAGTCGAGGATGTTAAATTGATAGAGGTCTTTACAAATATATTCTTCTAATCACATTGTACATACTAAAACAACGAAGAGATATAAAATGATATAAATGACCACCCACATTGTAACATTATCATCTATATCAATTGATGTTATAGTGCTACATACAATATATGATCATCAAAATTGGGTGGATACGTTCATTATAAATATCTCCTTACAAAAAGTGATCAGAAATGATTTTAAGAGCATGACACTATACTTTCTTCATGAAATACAAAATGATCGTGAATACTTTTGAGAGCCTTGCAATAATAGGTAAGATAACCTTTTATGTTCAAACAAAAGATCCTCGAAAAGGCAACATCCTAAAGCCATAACAAGACAATACTGATCATAAAAAACATTAATTGCCCAATGCCTATAAGTTGTGTAACTCATTAGCTCATAACATGATGATCGTTAAAAAAGATGGCATCCCATAACATCACAAGTTTCCCAATAATAATTAACCAACTTGACTCTTAGCGGCCATGAGGGTCAACCAAGCACAGCATTTCTCAAGGGACATACTAATGAAGTGAAGTTTGATCTCCCTAAAAGTCATGAATTGAGATGCACAAAGGTTCAAATTAATAACCAATTTTATAATTTCATTTAGGGCCTATATCCAATTATGTCCTTCATACTGCTCCTTTTGATACTTTTTCTCATGAAAATTTCAAGTGCATCAATGAGCATCTTAACTTCTTTCTCCTCCACATTACTTCTTAGCCCCATATTCGAAAAGTTGATGATGCTTTATGATTTTTTTATTGGACACTCCAGCATATCTTCATTATCCTATTATGTGAACATCATCAAATCCAATGTCATGTGAGTCATCTCTTATGCAATCCTAAAACAATTTTTTTTGTTGGTAACACTATGCTCTCCTATAGCCCTGCTATTTCCCAAAAAGATGCATAGTGTTAGGTCCATGTTTTGGTGATTATCATTCTAGACATGAACATTGATGATGCATGGTCATAGTGGTGGTGATGATTGTTAGACATACTTTTTAAATCCCTCCCTTGTAATAAATTCTTTGTTTTAATGACCTTGGGGTAAAGTGTATATATGTAATGGGTACATGTTTAGTGGGAGTGTGCTCATATGTAAGGGAAGGTATTAATGGTTAGAGTATAGTCATCTCGTGAGTTAAAAATAGTAATGATTAATTAATGAGAATGACTAACTTATTTTAGGTTGTCAATCTGTTGTTGACCAAAGGTTGCATGACATATTTATCATGACATGAGCATTCCATGGCATGACATCTTGCACTATTTATTATGCTAATACTCATGTAGGTACAAAGCATGAAGATGGAAGGACTACATGGCTAGAGTATGAAGAGATCATGAGTTGAAGGTCTACATGGCAAGCTCAAGGAATGCATCATTAGGATTGGCACCAAATACTTAGAGAGTTCACAACACATTGGAGTTGTCTTCATCAACTAAGGTCTAGATGGAAGTGTTGAACCATGTTTTAATGAGATAACATTGCATCCTCTGTAAGTATGATCCAAGGAGACTATGCAAAGGAATCAAGATCATGAAGACTCCAAGTGAAGAAGAAGACCAAGTGTAAAACCCGGTCCGTTGGCCTAGTGTTTTACACTAAGTTTGTTGGTTCTATCCGAGTAACACGATCGGTCCAATTTGATCGGTCTGGTGCTAGTGAAACCTCTTGTGTCCTATTTTGGGCTCTGGCATTGAGTTTGCATGTTGTCGAGTTGTTCAGTCAACCCCAATTGCCAACCTAGTCTGTGTTGTTTGGTGGTGTATAGTAGAGTTAGGACCGTATTTGCATGTGGCGCATTTAAAGTCATTTCGCATAAATTATGGACGTATTTCTTAGCCCTAGATGTGCCATAGAAGACTCCCAATCTGGCCCCTTCACTTCCCCATCCTTTGCCCCACCTTCCTCTCTCATTTTCCATGTTTTCGTGTGTTTTTGGCCTGATTCTAGGGCCTAGCATCGCAACACACTTGTCACAAGGAGGGCAGGGTTTTAACCCCACCACCACATCATTTCTTCCCCTCCTCACTTTTCTTATTCTTTCTTCTTCCCCTTGCCATGGCCGCCACCACCATCTTAGTGCCGCTCCCCATATCGCCCTCCCCTTCTCTTCATCTCCTTTTTGCCTACCCATCAAGCTACGCTCCCCTCTTTCCCGTTTCTTTTCGTTTTCAGCATGATTCATTATGTTTGCATATAGAACTCCCTATTTAGGCATGTAGATAGTTAGATTGTTATCATATTACATAGATCTAGTACTTAACTTGTTGATTTTGTATAAAAAATGTGATTTTTATTAATTTGTTATGTTTTTCTAATAAAATATAATAAAATATTCATTTCAGCGTAAATTTATAAAATCTACGAACTAATATATGAACTAATGGCTGAAACTATAAAAAGATTGAAACTTTATAATTTTTGGGATCTTTCTATGTGACATTGTTGTGTGTACCAAAGTAGTTAATTATTAAAATAATTAAAATAAAAATATTTTAACACTTGTATGGTTATAAAATGACTTCTACGTGAAAATCTTAAGTTAATTAATAATTAACTTAATTATCTTAATTATTGAACTGTCACACCTCATTTTTCGGTTTGAGGGCAGGCCAAGGTTTGATGTTATAATTTGGAAAGATATTTGTTTGACTACTATCGTCTTGGAAACACCAGCCTTCCACAAGCACGCAGCTTTCCTGCAAAATAGTGCGATAAAGAAGCAACAATGTTACACGCATAAGTACTCCGGACACAAGACTGCACCCAACGGCTGGGCGCCCAAGTTTAGTGGTCGATACTAATAATTCTATCAACCAACCACCACACAGAAATATGCACGACGACTTCTAATACGCAGCCACACCAAGGTACTATGGTTCGATGCGTCAAACTGATTACCCCCTTCGGTTCACAAGATCTAGAATCCAAGACCTTGCTATTGGTACACGCCTAACATGTCATCGACGATGACACCACACAATTATGGAGCCCTCCAACCTTAATTTCATAAACTCAAAACAAAGGAAACAAGTAGACAATCTACCTTGACTACTTGGCTACTGTGGACATGCAAACCCCACAACCTACTTCCTTTCCTGATAGGGAGGCTGTGAAAACAGCCGAGTACCCCACTCACAATGTGTCCTCACATTCACGACCCCAAGCCACCACCCACGGTCGGCCTGTTTGCATGCAATATCCCCTCAGCTAGATATTCAATCAGGTCGTGGAATAGGAATTGTGTACCTTGATCCCAGCAGATGGCTACCCCTATGGTTCCCTTGAAGCCCCAGCACTTGACACGAAGAACTGCTCGCGATGGCTGCAAGTGTCTCCTAGCTCGATTAAAGTTATCTCTTCTCCACTCAGAGATTCACACAATTGCACGTCTGATCCTCTCCATACAAAGAAACGTCCCTTCATATAGAGATCTTTGTGTTTGTTACGACCGTGCAGCAATCTTCAATGTCTGTATGCAGATCCCAGATCTCAGATCCTGCACTCGCCTGAGATTGTGTCCACGTTCAGCAATTGGATTCTGTTGTAACCACCAACAACCTCCAATATTCTAATGTCCAAATATCTGCATACCTGAAGTTTGCTGTAACCAACTTCCAGCATTGGTTGTTGATAAAGATAAATACCATCAGCGTCCTTATCGGCAATTTCTCGATCAAGCAAATCCCCTGGCGCGCCTTGGCTACATGGTTGAACCCATCTAGTTCGACCCCAGCCAGCCCTACACCTCCTGGCAAGTTCCAGCAAATGTACCGCTCCAAGTCCCAACATTCTCCCATACCGCTAGAACTCTGTAGCGCACATCAACCGCAGATAAACACCATTGTGCCGGTATTTGGCTCTGTCAGCCTTGACCATCGTGCCCACATACCACTATTTGGATTGGTATGCCCAGTCCTGCTCGCTGCCGCTCACTGCATGCTGCTCACTACTGCTAGGCATCGCTCGCTACCGCTCGGCATCACTCGGCAATGCTCGACACAGCCTGCTCACTACCTCTCAGCACTGCTCGCTCGCGCATTGCTCGCTACCGCTCGACACGGCTCGGCACTGCTTATCGGTAAGCTCGGTTGACAGCAACCTCGCTTCACGGACAATCTGACCACTACGTTTAGTGCCACACCGGTGTTTTGTCATCACACCATTCTCGCTCCAAATGTCGGAATGCTCACCATCTTGAGGTTTCCTTGCAGCAACATGCTTGGCACCATTTACCGCTCATTTTACCACTACTCACATATCAGGTCCCGGCATCTTGCTCGGTATCCCAACATGCACCATGCACCACTACTCGATCATGCCTGCAACTATAACACGGATTAGTAACGGTAAGTTGTTTCCACCACTCAGATAGCCCCTTCTACCAGTCTCGGATGTGGGATGACTAGGAACAACTGCCAGACCCTAGCTCCCGGTGCCTCCGGCAGTTGCGCTTGTAACAGTAATCTTGTCAGCGCATTCATACATGATGCATGCTAATCATACTACCATAGGATGGGTTCCCAAACTTAAAGATCCTAGCATGAATATTTTGAGCGATGAGAGAGGCAGGACTTCCTCGTGAATAAGAATGTGACTTTATATATGCTAATGATCGCTTTGAAGTACAAAAGAGACACACCCCCACTACAGTTTAAAGCTTGGATTGTGGGACATGGTCAAAATTTTATTCTAAATAAAGTAATTGGATTAGGTATCTTAATTACTTAGATGCTAATGATCTTCCAATAACATAATATCAAGTCATGGTTACCTGTTCCGCATATCTGCAAATGGAAATTAAATAAAAAAATGCAAAAACATCAACAAGTACCAGACATCATACTTGAGTTCTTGGTCTTCATGTAGACCCTTCAAGCGGTATGAACTATGTGCTCTTCCAGTACACATTCCTCTATCACACACACAACTGCAACCAAATAGGTTTATAATGCTTGACATACTCCTTGTCATGTTCTGGGATTTTTAGGCTTATGCACCCAATAAACAATTGTTAGAGTACCCTAAAGTTAATACCTTATATGACAATAATAGTAATAATATAATAATACTAAAGCACACTCCATCACTTAACACACCCATACACATCATAACAATCTTGGGGCACTGGCCTGATCAAATTATAACAGTAAGTTTTAAATAATTTCCAGCAAAACATAAATCTTAAATCAATAATCATATGAAATCACGGTTCATAGTACATAACTTGATACAATACATGGTACCATCCTTTGCCACCTTGAGCTTCTTGATTCATCCACCTACAGATGCCACTGACGTGCGTACATACCTACATAGATATAGGAAATCCCTTAATAATCAAATGAATTGCTTAGTGGTCTAAAAATAACTAATGAAGTATCAATACTGGTAGATGGGTGCCTTCCAACACCAATGGGATATCATAAAATTTCCAGAATCCCATCACGCAGCTGTAAGCATACATAACATACTTATAATGGCCAGCACACATGCATGGAAATAATTCATATCATACAAGGAAGCTTATGCCCTCACATCCTTCACATATCACCCGCCATGGTACCCAGGTGGCTTGCATTAGTTAGGTTAGTGCTATAATTTTTGGGAACACAGTGCATTTATAGTACTATACAGACATTGTACTTTCTAGTGTGTAAAGGGGTAGTGTAATCTGCATATCTCCATATAAATCAATCTCTTATTCATGAAATTCATGAAATTACATGTACTTATATAGTAGACTTAGAGACAAACTTAAATAATATATTTTTGGATCTTTAGTTCACAACAAACAAGGGATCTCATCCTTGTAGTTTTATTAAAATGAGAAAAACTTAGCTAAATGGTTGACAACAGAGGGATCTGATAAAACGTTGTCGACGCCATCCTACATCTAAAACTTGGTTGAAATCTCACACATGGAGCCAATCAGAGGTGAAACAGAAGAGTCCTATGAACCTGTATTAGTCAAGCTTCTCATCCTAACTAGGTGAGCTCACTCCGTGTAGCCTAGCACAAGATGGAACCCGAATCAAACTTGGATCACATCGTCATGTAAATCGAGGCAAGGCCTCAAAGCATGTACATACACATAGAACATTCAATTAACTTAATTACTTACTTAATGGAGTGTTAAACCTCATTAGGCACCCTTTAATTAAGGTTTGGGGTTACATGTACCCTTAGTAAAGAATCTCATACCTAGGGTTTTGTCGATCAAACTTAATCGAACGATTTTTCAGACATATCAAACGAAATCTAAATTGCCTACAATTTAGACAAGTGTGCCCTTACACCCTAAGTCTTAAACAAAAAAATTACCAAGTGCTAGCCCATTGGTCAACATGGCAAACTAGGCCCACTAATGTTGAGCTTAGGTGCAGGGTTCTTGAGATGCAAACCAATTTGGTAAGTGTTATTCATAAGCTTGGGGACTCAAAATGGGCCTAGATAAATGGGTTAGGTATCCAGCACTGTTGGATTGAGTTTTATATCATTTCAAGTCCAAACTTCAAGTGGTTGGGCTTTAGTGAACTCAGTAATGGGAGAGGTTGGCTAGGTCATTTTTGGAGCTAGTTGCTCCTAATTGGATTGGGAAACTACTAACCCGTGAACCACAAAACCAAATGCTCCAAATTTTAGATATGATTATAATAGAATACTACTTAAGGTGTGGGATGAATTTCATACAAATCTATTACCATTTGACTAGGGTGTTGGATTTTTCATCCAGAATTAGGAACTAGGGTTTCACCTTGCATTCCTACAAATTCCAGAACACTGACCAATATAACCTCCTATATGAATTTTATTTAATCCCAAAACGTATAAATGTACAGTAGACAATCAGGGAGTCCTAATTTAATTTTTATAGATTTTATTAACACTGTTCAGAGCATGGTAGATTAGACATATATTACAGCAAGCATATCATACATTTAAGGGTTTTGTTCATTCCATTTAAGTAATTAGTTTAGTATGAGTATTTTTATGAGACATGCTAACATGCAGAGATAACATCATGCAAAGGATTAACAATAAAAGCTAGCTACATAAGGGAGTAGAAGTTGAGGAAAGAAGCAGCCAGGTCATGGGGACCATGAAATCTGCCATCTTTCTTCATGTTTAGCTCCCTTAAATGCATATAGACATCATATTAGACAAAGTCATCAACATGAAAAGTGTAGATCTAACTATTTTCATAATCTTATTCAGTATGATGTGGTGTGATATGTGTTTACTTTTCATGTCATACGATTTTCTCATCTATGATTGTTTGCATCTCACTGCATGCATGCATTATACATGGTTTGACTAGTGGTCTACATTCTTAGGCCGTGTGAAGTTGAGCTTGTCACAGTCTACATTCTTAGGTTTGTTTGGATTCTCCTTCTACTTGATCTATTGCTTGGCTCTATGCGCTTTGTTTTCTAGGCGTAGGACATATTTAGTGGAGTTTTATCAAATCCCACTATCTATGGTCCATTTTGTCAATTTATTGATTAATAAAATTCAAAGAATGAGATCCCTAGATGAGTTTTCGAAAACAAGATCTAGTTCAAGAAACACACTTTAACACTATTTGATTAGACCATACCCAGACCTTATGTTTTTGGATTTTCTATGGATGTGGATGCATGAAGAGTGTGACGCTAATTGAGGGGACCAATCGCTACCCACCTGTGGTAATCGGTTGGTAGTTAATTGTATGATTATGATTATAAGCTATAGTACCTGTTAAAAGTGTGTATTTAAGCATGTGCATGCTCTCCATTGAGTATGTCTGGATCATACAATGCTTCAATTATGATCCAATCAAGCACTATTGGCCATAGACATGATGTTGTCGACTAGATCCCAGCTCATGCATAACACTAGAACAATACGTATAATTTAGTATTCTAGTTCGTGTCCTTGTATATTTTGGTGATTATGATTAGGGTCAGCCGTATAATGATTATCACTATGATTATGATGTGAATGCATCACGAAAATTGACACGCTAGTACACGGTTCGTGCAAATAATATACTGATTAAATGAGGATCATTCCCACAATGACTTTTTAAGGAAAATTAACTTAATCAATTAATTTTAATCTCCTATTTAACAACCTAAAAACAAAATTTTTTATTTTTTTCTAAAGTTTTTGCAGAAAATTAATTAAACTAACTAAACAAAACAAACTAACTATGATGTTAAGAATGAAATTCTATGGAAGAAAAGACCCGGGATTTTGATTTCCCTCTATTGCATCAATAAATAATAATTAGCTTCTACTTAATTTGATTAATTGGCTTGAATTGTCAACTATGGAGATAATTATTTATGATTATTTTCCAACATTCATAAAATTATAAAATTAATCTAATTCATCACTATGTGAATCAAGATTAAAATAACACATTGTCCACAATCCCAATAAATTGCCTATGGTAAATATATATATTCCTATCCTATTTATAAATTGAAAAATCAATCATATGCTATTTTGTTATGTCTAATTTAATCCTTCTCTTCCAAGAAAGAATTAAACCACAAAACAAGTCAATAGTTGGCCAAACTATTAATGGCATTAATCTAAACAAAATAAATTATTTAACTCCAATAATTAAAGTAAGAGAAAATAAAAGTTAATTCATATCATGTAATAGAATTCCACCAAAATCTTAAACTCAATAACTACTCAATAATATAAAACTAAAACTAGAAAATTTCATTGAATACATTGGATCTCTCATCAATAATCAATAAGAAAGAAAAGTATAGAAAAATAAACTCTTATGAAAGCCATCTTCTCTTCCCGTCTTGTCTTCAAGCAGCTATCCCACATCCAAAGTCTTCAAATCGAGAAAAATTATCTTGGGACATCCAATAACATGTATTTATACCCCCTTAGCGATTAGAGTCCAATCTTTGTTAGAAAGTACATTCAAATACGTGAATAATAAAATCTTATAAACACGCCAGCCCAAAGGCGCTCTGATAGCGCAAGGGTTTTACATTTATTTATTTGTTTTTGATCTTCCCTATGGAGAGGCTATGTGCTAGTGCCCTTGCACTAGACCTGGAACTTTGTATTTAAAAACATCTGAAATCTGATGCCTTTACTCCACACCGGCGCCCTTGCACCGGACCAAAAACTCGTTTACTCCACACCGCGCCCTTGCACCGGACCAAAAACTCGTATTCTTCAATAAAAATCTGATTAAACTCGATCCTCTGACCCTCAAACTCCAAAACACTAAGAAACTATAAATTTCATTAATGCGCCGTAACAATCCAATATAAACAATGATTTTTACACTTTATTATCCTCCTAATATAATAACCTAAAAATATCTAAAATAAAATAAAACTCAAATCAAACTATAAAAGCATGACTCTAAACTTAATTAGACTCTAATAAAACTAACTTTTTAGACACTTACCACGCTGTCAAACTTAACTCTAGCTCGTCCCGAGCAACCCTAACACTCATACTTCAATTCTCACAAGCATTCAGTATCCCATATACAAACATTAACAATCATCAAAATTAAATAGGTATACTACTATTAATTCTATTCACAATTAACTATCATTAAGCATGTAATAGATCTCTTACTCATCATTCAAATTAGTCCAAATGATATTATATCACTAAAGCACCAATCTGAATCAGATCTCCATATGTTCAAATTTCAACTCTCTCCACTATTGTATGCCCTTATCAATTAGAATCAATAGGTCTTCCATAGAATATAAGGGGGCTTGGCTAGGGTAATAAAAAGATAATAAAGGATAAGCAAACCAAACTCGTCACCTTAGAACTTAAATCCTTCCAAAGTTAAACAACTTAAATCATAATAAACCTTACCCAATCAACAACACATACATCCACCTGATCATATAAATATCCATATACAAAATCTTCTCATATCAACTATACAATTCAACCAACACAAATATAAATACTATATATTTTCAGCCATTATTTTTTGTTGTTACCATTTATTTGTCACGAACCTTCCAACGATCTTTTTCAAAAAATTTTTTTTCATCAGAAGCTTTTCTACTTTTTCCTACAAACTATCCATAGATACAACCCTTTCTGTCAAATAATAACTAACAACCCACATCATAATAAACAAAACTTATATAATTTAACTAATTCAAATCTGGAAGGATATAACTACTAGGGTGTGAGAACCTGAACCATGGAAAATAAATTAAAGGCTCTAACTCAAATAATATTAGGACATAAAAAAAGGGTATAAATATATGCCAAAATTTAGTTTACTATGGACATAAATAGGACGGATTTAAAGACTAAGACTATTCCAACAAAAATGTCTAAATCATTTTCATCATGATAAGAACTTAAAAATTTTTGCCCCAAGAAAGTATCAACCTGAATTCTAGATCTCATCAACATCCTAGCATTTATAGCAACACAATAAACATCATGAAAATCAAAGCAAGAGATCATTACAATATTGTAGAAATACCATATTCTAGTAAATAAAAATTTTAAAAGTAAATGCCATAATCAAATCAAAGCAAATAAAAGTCAATACCAGAATCTAGTAAAAATTTTAAATCATGCTTGCATTATCTGTTGGGTTGTCCCTCCTCAGTAAATACATGAACTTACAACCCTGTTTTGGGCAAAAACTAAGATTTTCTAGATTTGGTTAGTTGAAAGGGATAAAAGCAATGTACGCACACTTTTCTTCTTTGGTTTTTTCTGGTTTTTGGATTTTGGAGAAAAACTACTGCAAAGGGATAAAGAAAATTGTGTGGATTGAAGAAAGGTGAATGTTTTGTTGAGATTGGCTTGCAATCGTCAATGGTAACTTCGCTAAGTTCTTGATTTGTAATATTCTTCCTTTATTGTCTTCTACGACTTTATACCAATTTTGCAGAAAGTACAGTAAATTGGTATTAGGGAGTTTGTTCTCCTGTGGATCTATTCTATATCAAAATTGTGATATAGTGAATTTGATCTGGCCGTTTGCCCCGTAGTTTTTTTCCCAAATTTGGGGTTTTCCACGTAAAATTATCTTGTCGTCTCTCTCTATTTATTTGGTACTTTTCATCTTTATATGTTGAAATAAGGGGATTTGTATTTGGTTTGTTTGGTTAATCCCAACAAGTGGTATCAGAGCCAACAAGTTTGCAAGTTTTGGCTGTTGATATTTGATGCCCACCAGGTGTTCGACAAAATTTCTAAGAGCCTAGTTGGTGTGTCTATGATTTATATTTCAACAAGATGGCTGATGAGAAGTATGTTAAGATGATATCTCTTAAGAGGCCTAGTAACTGGCATTATTAGAAAGGAAAGATGATTGATCATCTATATTCCAAGGATTTATATGAACCTATCACTGGTCATAAACCGGCAGAGGTGACTGAAAAAGACAGGAATAAATTGGATAGGAAGGCTATGGCCTGTTTGAGACAATGGGTAGATGAAGTTGTGTATCATCATGTTTCTAAATTGACGTCCTCAAAAGCAATATGGGATAAACTCCAAGAAGTTTATGAGAGGAATACTGCTGGCAATAAGACCCTTTTGATAAGGAAATTAGTGAATTTGAGGTATAAGGATGGAACTGACATAAGTGAGCATCTCAATGAGATGAAGAGTATTATTACTCAACTTGCCAAGATGAAGATGACTCTAGATGAGGAATGACAAGCTATCCTGCTCCTCAACACTTTGCCAGAGAATTGGGAAACATTGGTGATATCTTTGAGAAATGCTGCTCCGGATGGAAAACTCACAATGGACATGGTAACAAGCAGTTTACTGAATGAGGAGGTGAGAAGAAAATCTTTACCAACTTCAGGGTATCATGCATTAGTGTCAGAAGAGGCAAGAGGTAGATCAAGAAATAGAGACATAGACAGAAGGGACAAGAGTCAAGGAAGGTCTAAATCCAGGAAGCACTTAAAGTGGTATTATTGTGACAAGACAAGTCATATGAAGAAGGATTGTTGGAAGCTCAAGAAAGACTTGAAAAATAAGGACAACAAGGATCAAGGAGAAATGAACACTAATGTTGTACATGATGACATGGTGATTCTTTTTGATTGTGGGAATGATTGTTTGATGGCCGATTGTGATGCTAGTTGGGTAGTTGACTCGGGAGCATCATTTCATGCAACTCCAAGCAGAAATTTCTTTACTACATATGAATCTTCAGATTTGGGAATAGTGAAGATGAGAAAAAGTGATACTTCCAAAATTGTGGGACTTGGAGATGTGCATATAGTAACAAACACGGGTTACAGATTGGTGCTTAAAAATGTCAGACATATTCCAGATTTAAGGATGAGTTTGTTGTCAATCGGAGTACTCGATAATGAAGGATTTGGTTCACAATTTATACAAGGTGTGTGGAAACTTGTGAAAGGTTCTCTTGTTGTTGCTAACGGGAAGAAGTGTTGCAGTTTGTACAAAACTGAGATGAGTCTGGTTCGAGGGAGGTTAATATCTCCTCATTTGATTCCACTGCTGATTTGTGGCACCAGCGATTGGGACACATGAGTGAGAAGGGACTAGAGACTTTGAAGAAGTTAAATCTCCTTCCCAAGGTCAAGGACATCACAATTAGTCATTGTGACTATTGTTTGGTCGGGAAACAACGTAGGATATCCTTTGCAAGCACAAGTACAAGGAAGTCAGAAGTTCTTGAGTTGGTACACTCTGATGTGTGTGGGCCTATGGAGGTAAAATCTCTTGGAAGTTCTATTTATTTTGTCACTTTTATTGATGATACTTCTAGGAAGGTGTGGGCATATGGCATGAAAAATAAAAGTGATGTTTTTGGCATCTTTAAGAATTTTCATGTATTGGTTGAAAGAGAAACCGGTAAGCTCTTGAAATATCATAGAAGTGATAATGGTGGTGAATATTGTTCTGCTGAGTTTGATGAATATTGTAGCAAGCATGGGATTAGGCATGAGAAGACGATTCCTTATACTCCTCAACATAATGGAGTGGCTGAAAGAATGAACAGGACCGTCTCTGAGAGGGTTAGGAGTATGTTGTCTTCAGCTAAGTTGCCTAAAAGCTTATGGGGTGAAGCCATGAGCACAGCTTGTTATTTAATCAACAGATCTCCCACACATGCTCTGGACAGTGACATACCAGAAAGGATTTGGAGTGACAAAAGGTCAGTTATTCTCATTTGAGAGTCTTTGGTTGTAAAGCCTTTGCACATGTGCCCAAGGAGCAAAAGGCTAAGCTTGACTCTAGAGCCGTGGAATGTATCTTTCTGGGATATGGTGATGATAAGTTTGGATACAAACTTTGGGATCCTAAGAATAGAAAACTGATTCGAAGCAGAGATGTAGTTTTCAGGGATGATCAAACAGTTGAGGACTTTGGCAAGGAAGAAGTTCCTCAAACTAAATCTCAGGAAAGCTTGGAAAAGATAAAAGATCCTTCAACCTCAGCTAGAAGTGAAAAGGTGGCTTAGGATGACACAATTATTTCCCCACTGAGTGATAATGAGGGTGAGGATGTGGTGTCTGATGATATTTGTAATGAGTTTGTTAATGATGTTGGACAGGAACATGGAGATTCTGATCAAGGGCAGCCAACTAATGTGAGGAGATCAGCTCGTGAACCAGTTCCATCAACAAGATATCCATCATCAGAATATGTGACAATTACTGAATGTGGAGAACTAGAAAATTTTAGTGAGGTCAAAGCTCATGTAGAAAGGGAGAAGTGGTTGAAGGCAATGCAAGATGAGATGAAATCTTTGTATGATAATCACACCTATGAGTTGATGGATCTTCCTAAGGGGAAGAGAATATTAAGGAATAAATGGGTCTACAGGATCAAATATGAAGAAAATAACACACAACCAAGGTACAAGGCAAGGTTGGTGGTGAAGGGCTTCGAACAGAAGAAAGGTATTGATTTCGATGAAATTTTTTCTCCTGTTGTTAAAATGTCTTCTATTAGAATTGTTCTGGCTTTGGCTGCAAGTTTGGATTTGGAAGTTGAACAGTTAGATGTGAAGACGGCCTTTCTTCTTGGTGATCTTGAGGAGACCATATACATGGAGCAACCAGAGGGTTTTAAAGTCAGAGGAAAGGAACAGATGGTGTGCAGACTGAAAAAGAGTTTGTATGGTTTGAAGCAAGCTCCTAGACAGTGGTATAAAAAGTTTGATTCTTTTATGGAAAAGAATAGGTACAAGAAATTTGTTTCTGATCATTATGTGTTCATCAAGAGGTTTGATGATGGTGACTTTGTTATTCTGTTGTTTTATGTGGATGACATGTTGATTGTAGGACATGATGGAGCTAAGATTGCAATTTTAAAGAAGAACTTGAACAAATCCTTTGCAATGAAGGATTTGGGACCGGCAAAGCAAATCTTGGGAATGTCCATTCAGCGTGACAGGGGAGCTAGAAAGCTTTGGGTGTCACAACAAAAGTACATAGAAAAGGTACTTGAAAAATTCAACATGAAAGATGCAAAGCCGGTTAGAGTTCCACTTGGGGGTCACTTCAAGTTGAAGAAAAGTGACTTAAGTGAAACAGAAATGAAGGAAATGAGAAAGGTTCATTATGCTTCTGGAGTTGGTAGTTTGATGTATGCTATGGTTTGTACAAGGCCTGATATAGCATATGCTGTTGGAATGGTTAGCAGACATTTAGCAAATTCGAGCAAAGAACATTGGCTAGCAGTTAAATGGATAATGAGGTACTTGAGAGGTACGTCCAAAATGTGTTTGTGTTTTGGAAGAGATAAACCTTTATTGGTTGGCTACACCGATGCAGACATGACAGGTGACTTGGAAACAAGAAGGTCAACATCTAGGTTTATAGTTAATTTTGCTAATGGGGCTATGTCTTGGCAGTCTAGGTTGCAAAAGTGTGTTGCATTATCCACAACTAAAGCAGAATTTATTGGTGCTACAGAGGCTTGCAAGGAGATGCTATGGACTAAGAGATTTTTGAATGAAGTTGGCATTGAACAGGAGAGATACATTGTACACTGTGATAGCCAGAGTGCAATTCACCTGAGTAAGAATTCAATTTTTTATTCAAGGAGCAACCACATTGATGTGAGATATCACTGGATAAGAAATGTGTTGGAAAGTAAATCTATTGAGCTAACAAAAATTCATACTGAAAGAAATGTTTCAGACATGATGAGTAAAGTTGTGTCAAAGGAGAAACATGTTTATTGCAGGAATAGAGCAGGCATGGATAGAGATTTTCATGCTGGCTAGAGGTATTTCATGGAGTCAAGAAGGGGAGGTTTGTTGGGTTGTCCCTCCTCCATAAATACATGAACTTGCAACCCTATTTTGGGCAAAAACCAAGATTTTCCAGATTTGGTTAGTTGAAAGGGATAAAAGCAACATGCGACGCTTTTCTTCTTTGGTTTTTTCTGGTTCTTGGGTTTTGGAGAAAAACTACTGCAAAGGGATAAAGAAAATTGTGTGGATTGAAGAAAGATGAATGCTTTGTTGAGATTGACTTACAATCGTCAATGGTAACTTCGTCAAGTTCTTAATCTGTAATATTCTTCCTTTATTGTCTTCTACGATTTTATACCAATTTTGTAGAAAGTACAGTAAATTGGTATTCGGGAGTTTGTTCTCCTGTGGATCTATTCTGTATCAAAATTGTTATATAGTGAATTTGATCTGGCCATTTGCCCCGTAGTTTTTTTCCAAATTTGGGGTTTTCCACGTAAAATTATCTTGTCGTCTCTCTCTATTTGCTTGATACTTTTCATCCTTATATGTTGAAATAAGGGGATTTGTATTTGGTTTGTTTGGTTAATCCCAACATTATCAACAAGATACGTATACCACCATCATTGAATACCATAAATTTGAGTTGGATACCTGCAAATATTATAGAACCAAATACAACTCCAAATTAAAAACAACAAAAATAAGTAAAAATATAAGACTAATCCTAAAAATAATTATACAAACCATAATCAAATCAAACTAACAGAAGTTTAATTCTCTCCCACCAAACTTGACATAAGCATGGCCCTCAATGCTTGAAAAGAGTACAGAAAATATAAAAACAAGAAAGCACAGATAATACTCCCCTGAAAAAATGAAGCAAAAAGAAAACCAGGGCAAGAACTCAATCCTCTTAGTCTGCATCGTCATCTCCACCATCATCTCCTCCATCATCATCATCAGTAGCAGGCTCTCCTGCTCCACCAAGTACATGAAAAACATCCTCTGGAAATACGGGGAATGAAGAAAACTCCAATCCTCTATCATCAGCAAGCCTCCCCAGGTTTGCCCCAATCTGTGTATGAACATCACGCTCGTGACGAATCCACCTCTCCTGCGTGAATCTCATAGCAGCCATCTAACATGTAAGAGAAAGACCAGCAAACTGCTGACCACGAGGAACAACAGTAGGTGGGGGACTCCTGATGATGAATAGGAATGATACATGCTCCAGCCAGCTGAATCTCCATATCTGGCTTGTCAGCCTCCCTAAACAAAATAGTGATAAGGGAAGGGAACTAAAGTCCAAAACTCCAATGTGAGGTAGTCCTAAGCATAGCATCGTAGATAAACATTCCCACATCAATAGGAACTCTCGTCATGATAGCATAAATAAGGACAACCCTATCCCAAGTCACATCACTAATATGCAAGCAAGGCAACAGATCGGAAGACACAAATTTAAACCAAGCTAATCCCTCAGCACATATACAGAAGAGTGGAAAATGTTTATGATGTAATCCATTCGCTGTCATAATCCACTCCACTTCACCATCACAAATCACATTAGTACCATGCAAGGGATCCAAGTTCCTCCTAGTGAGAACCTACAACCTCCTATTCCCATCAGAAGACGATGTACCATACAACGCATTTATCCTATCCGGATCCAATGACACCCGTAACCCAGCCTCACTCTATAATCAATTCTATCTTTGTCAGTGGCCTTCAACTTACAGTAAACTTCTTTGACTATTTTGATAACTGCCGCTTCGGGGGCATGATAAATTGGGTCCAGCGGCATCTCTCCACTTCTTGTACCATCCGAGCATCCAACTCCGGGTCCAATCTCAACCCTCTTTACCAAACCAACCAACTTCTGTTGAGGGATCTCATTTGAAAACCATGTATAAGTTGCCAGAATCGAAAAATGATGAGGATCATAAGGCAACTGATCCATCGGCGAAGAAACACCCTCTCCATCTTGTGTTCGCAATGTTTCGATGCCATCCCTTGCAAAAATTAACAAACAAGACAACAAGGGAACAGACAATTAAAAAAATAAAACATAATCACTCATCCCAAAATAATAAGCAAGAAATTCTCCGAAACTTCATACCATACTCATCCAAAGTGATAAATGCAAAGGCATTCATAAAAGTAAAGACATGATCAAGAAGAAAATTGAGGTGAAACACATCTATGACTTACACTAATTAAAATAAAAATACACATTTCTTTTTAATTTTCTTTTCAGTTTTTTCTATTTTTTTATGTTTTATATTAACCAACACACAAACAGCCTAAACATTCAACACATAAATCTACTCCCTACAAAGTAAACAACAAAACTAACTAAACTAATTAGAACTAAACCATCACAAAATTTTTGCTTATTATTTCTTTCATTTTCGGATTTTTTTAATTTTATGAATTTTAAAAAGTAGCAAATTAAAAAGAAGAAAACATACAGATTAAGCTACTAAGCAGCTACTAAACAAAACCAACAACGCATCTAACCTATTAACTGTAAACACACATCTAATTAACACAACATTAACCAACAAATAAACCCCTAAAACCTAGATTAACAAATCACCTCAAAAGTCAAACAAAAATCATGCCTTAAACCATGCCATTCATCAGTTCACACCTTCAACATACTAACAATAACCAATCAAAGCATAGCCATCAACCAGTTTCATCAATTAACCAGCACAAAATTAAGTTAAAAACGCCAAAAATTACCAAAATCATGAGAAAGTATAAAGAAAATTAGGAACAATGGAGGAATAAGATGATAAGGAACTGATTACAAGTTCAAACAACAACAAAAAAAGGCGGAGATTTGATGGAGACAAGGTGAGAAAACGTTCCCTTGATCTTCTCTCTGCAAAGCACTAAGTTCTCAATTTTCTTTCTCCAAAAAGACCCTCTCGGGGTTATTTAAACGCCGGGGGCAGTTGGCGCCTTTGCGCCCAACATAGTTTTTTGTTTAATTACAGAAACTAAATTAGAAAAAAGACTATAGCTATTTTTTTGACATTTTCTTTATGAGTTTATTATTATTAGTTATTTAATAAATACAATAAAAACCTACGCTAACTAATTAATTATCTAAGCCTGATGACCAAAACAATAGAAAATCACTAAATACTAATATCTATGAATGCAAAATAGAAATTTAATAAAAATATGAAAAAATCTAAACCTAAAAATTGGATTGCCTCGCAACCAGGGCTTAGTTTAAAGTCATCAGCCGGACTCTCCACATTCTATGGATCTAACAACACATAGAATAATGACCTCAGCATCTAAATAGTGTTTCAATCTCTGTCTATTCACTTTAAACTGATGGTCATCTTACTTATCCATTACTTCAACAATACCATGTGGAAATACTTCAACAACTTTGAAAGGTCATGACCACCTAGATATCAACTTGCGCAGAAACAACTTCAACCTATAATTATATAAAAGCACATGCTCACCTGATTCAAAATACCTAGGTAATATTCTCTTATCATGCAACAGTTCGGTTTTCTCCTTGTACAACTTGGAATTTTCATGAGCTACATTCATAAATTCATTTAACTCATTCAATTGCAAAAGTCATGATTCACCACTTGTCTTCAAATCAAAATTCAAATTCTTAATAGTTCAGTGTGCCCTATCCTCCAATTCCACCGGCAAGTGGCACGCTGTCCCAAAAACCAACCTATATGGGGACATTCCAATGTGTTTGTATGCAGTCATATATGCCCAAAATCATTATCTCACTTCTCTGACCAATCCTTTCTACTAGGCCACACAATTTTCTTAAAAATCCTTTTAGTTTCTCTATTAGATGCATCTACTTGGCCACTTGTTTGAAGATGATATTCAGTAACCTTATGCTTCACACTAAATTTGGCTAAATGTACTTTAAATTGGCCATTATAGAAATGAGACCCCTCATCACTAATAATAGCTCAGGGAGTTCCAAATCTAGTAAATATACTCTTTTTCAAAAACATAAGCACAGCTTTAGCATTATTAGTAGGAACAACAACAGCTTCAACCCATTTAGACACATAATGCATGACAAGCAAAATGAAGAGGTTATTGAAAGAACAAACAAAAGGACCCATAAAATCATAACCTCATATATCAAACAATTCAACCTCTAGGATTATTATTCAAAGGCATTTCATGTCTCCTAGAGATATTTCCTAACCTCTGACATCTATCACACTACATAGCACAGATATTAGCATCCTAAAATAAAGTAGACCAATAAAATCTATAATGAAGTACTTTCCTAGCAATTCTATTTCCACAAAAATGCCCACCATACTCAAAAGAATGACGGTGAAACAATATATCTTGCACCTCACTTTTTGGAACACATCTCGAAAGGATTTGATCAGCACACCTCTTAAACAAAAATGGTACATAGAATCTCACATCATACAAAACTTCTTTTTATGTTGAGAACTCAAGTTCAAAGGTAACACACGACCCACAAGATAATTCACAAAATCAGCATACTTAGGTGTTAAAGCATGAAACACTACTAAAATATGTTCATTAGGGAAATAATTATCAATCTCCCTCTCAAACTTCTTTCCTTTGACATTTTCTAACATAGACAAATAATCAGCTACCAAGTTAACGTAGAAAAAATGGTTTCGAGGCCTATTTAGCCTTCTAGCCTCTATTCTTGCCAATAGAGTCAATTTTAGAACTCGAGTCAATTTCAACTTTGGACAATCTCGATCCGAGCTCACCATAGATGTGCAGACACGCTTGGAGCTTGGACCATAGGTCCGTAGGACTCTCCCTTTGCTTGATCTTTGCTTGGCTCTCTATGTGTCAAGCTTAATTATTTTTTAGACATAGGATGGCATCGGCGGTGTTTTATCGGATCCATCCGAAGTCAAGCCATATAGCTGTATTTTTTATACATGTTTAATAAACTTACAAGGATGAGATCTCTTGTTGGTTTTCGAACTGAAGTTCCAAAAATATATTATACAAGTCTCTTCCCTAAACCTATTATATAAGTACGTGCATTTTTACAAATTTCACGAATAAGAGAGTGAGCGGTATGGAGATATGTATGGACCGCACTAGTACTCCTTCGAATCCTGAGGTAGTGTAGTGTATGAGGGTATTGCGTAACACGACACATTTTCAAAATTTGTGGCACTAACTTAATTGTCCATTTTATCACTCAAGTACCGTGGTGGGTGTAATATGGAGGATGTGAGGCCGTAAGCGTTGTATGCATGAATATGAATATTAGCCGTGCATGTCCGCTGATACATGTTTAACTATGTTTGCTTACAGCCTAGTGTGAGGAAATTCTGAAGTTTCTTAAGTTTTCTTGGGTAATGGAATACTCATTTGCCAGTTTGTACTAGTTAATTTTTGGATTAGTAACACTTGTTAGTGACATTTCTCATATTATATATGTAGGTCTTGTAATCCTTAGTCAACTTTGGCGGGAGGACAAACAAATGATACACACACTTGAGCTCATCGAAATTATTTTCTTTCTCACTTTTATTTATATTTGACGTGTTTTGTTGCATATTTAATAATGTCTTTTATTCTCATAACACCAAGCGGGTTGTTTCGATCTATTTTATCAATTGAGTCTTACCGACAAACAACTTTAAATATGACTTGACTAGATCGTAATATTTCTAATTCGGTTCTTAAGTGAACTGAAATCGGGGGTGTTACAATGATAAATATACACTACCACCTTAGTGCCTATCAAATACGACCTAAATTTATCAAAGGCATACACCACAACTAATAACCCCTTAGCAGTAGTGGTGTAATTAGTGTGACCATCATTCAAAGTTTTGTTATCATAATAAATCGTATGGAAAATCTTATTCCACCATTGGCCTAAAGCAACACCAATGGCAAAATCACTAGCATCACACATAAGCTCAAAAGAAAGATTCCAATCAGGTGCAACTATGACAAGTGCACTCACCAAACTCTTCTCCAACATCTCAAAAGCACTCAAACAAGCATCAACAAAGTGAAAAGCAACATCTTTCTCAAGCAAATTATAGAGAGGCTTAGTGATCTTGAAAAAATATTTGATGAACCTACGGTAGAAACCAGCATACACTAAAAAAACTAACTTCTAAGACTACTTTCAGATCTAGGTCTTTTACTAGTGAGTCCCGGTAAAGCCCCCAAACGGCGTATTTTTTGAAATGTGGTCCTCAGTAACAAGACATAAAAACTCCTTATTTTAAAAAAATAGAAAATAAAAAAAATGCAAAATGGACAGAATAAACATAAATTAAAACTGAACTAAATGATAAACAAAGGCCAATGGTGACCCTTGAAACTTGATGACCTAAGAAAAGTCATTCCTGAACCATGAAATGACACTTTTCCCAATTTAGCACCAAATTTGTTCCTCACATTTAGACAAAACCCAAGATAATGTACGAAGACATTCATCAAAAGAGCATCCAAATGCAGAAAAGTCATCCATAAATACCTTTATGCCATGCTCAATCATATCAGAGAAAACAACCATCATCCAATGCTGAAAGGTAGCAGGAGTATTGCACAATACAAATGGCATCTGCTGAAAGGCAAAAGCTCCGTAAGGATAGGTGAATGTAAGTCTTCTCTTGATACTTAGGATCAATCACAATCTGATTGTAATTTGAATAACCATCTAAACAATAATAGCATTCCTTTCCCACTAATATATCTAACATCTTATCCACAAATGGTAAATGAAAGCAATCTTTTCTAGTGGTCTTATTTAATTTTCCATAATCCAGTTACACTCACCACCCAGCCATAATCCTAGTGGGAATTAGTTCATTTTTCTCAAGTGCCACCACTGTCATGCTACCCTTCTTAGGGACACATTGCACTGGACTTACCTATTTACTATCAAAGATAGGATAGATAATTCCTCCATCTAACCACTTAATAATTTCTTTCTTCACCACGTCTTTCATGATTAGGTTTAGATGGCATTGATGTTCCACTGAAGGTTTATGACCATCTTCCAACAAGATTTTATGCATGCAATAGGAAGGATTAATTCCATTAATGTCAGCTATAGTCCAACTCTGAGCAATTTTTCCTCTTGAAAACAAGACAAAAGATATAAAATTATAATTGGAAGAAAAAAAATCACCTAGGAAGGCATGCTGCAAATGATCAGGCAATTGTTTCATTTCTACGGTGGGAGGAACCTCAATTGAAGGGTAAAGCCTAGTGGACAAGGAAGAAGACATGTCCAAAGACTCAAAAGGTTGCCTAGGATTGTAAGGAGGGACAGAATTCAACTGATTAATATATTCATAAGTTTCTAAATCCTCTACGTCCTCATTAAAAACCAATGTTCGCTCAAGAGAATCTCACATCAATGAAATGTAAGAATGATTGACATGTAATTCATCCACCAGATCTATGGAAAAACACTCATTTGCCTCACATGGGCATGTCATTGACACAAATACATTAAAAATAACACATTGTTTTGAAACTGCATGATTAACTCACCTGCCTCAACATCAATAATAACTCTCCATGTAGCGCAAAATGATCTACCCAAGATCAAAGGTAAATTTATATCCTCCATGTCAAGAATCAGAAAATCAGCAAGGACAATGAAATGTTCAACTTTGATAAGGAGGTCCTCTAATGCACCCCTGGGATGCACATAGGATCTATCAGCCAATAGATTGATACTAGACTAGAATCAGCCAAAACAAAACCCAAAAACTGAGTACCTATCTCACAGGGAATCTTAAAGACACTAAGATACTTCAAGTTTAAGAGGCAACTTGTTCTGAATCATTGTACTACACTCATTCAATGTTACATTTTCATTATCCTCTAAGCTCTTCTCCTTCAACAACTCCTTCACGAATTTAGCATATTTGGGCATTTGTTCTAAGGCTTTTGAAAAAGGAATATTATTATATAACTTTTAAGTAGCTTTAGAAATATTTGAAAATATGGATCAATATGATTTTTCAACCTTTGGGGAAATGGAATTTTTGGTTGAGGATGACACTCAATACCTAAGGGGACAATCAGATTAGGCTCATCACAAGTTACTTGATTGGACCCCTCAACTTCTAATTTCTCCTTCACCTTTGCTTGTTTTCCCCTACAAAAAGAAATAGCATTACAATGCTCTGGACCCACCCCCTTGGGATTGGACTCAGTATCACTAGGCAAAGACCGCTGAGGACTACTAACAAGAGCAGAAGCAATTTCACTCATTTGATTCTCCAAGTTTTTTAAAGTAGCTGCTTGACTAGTCATGAGTTGAAGCATCATCTCCTCCATAGTGGGTTTCTTTCTTGAAGGAGAATTTAATGGCCTAGGATTGGAAGAACGTTGGTTACCCCATGAAAGGTTGTGATGATTTCTCAACCCTGGGTTATAAGTATTTGAGTAGGGATTCTTTTGATTTCTTTAATAATCCCCACAAAATTCATAGATTCAGGGTTGGAAAAACACATCTCAGTTGCATGACTCTCACCACACCAATCACATCTCAAAGTAGGAGAAGAGACACCATTCTGCTTATATGAATCACAAATAGCAGGAAAATTTGTCATGTGCACGTTAGGATATTCATTGGGCAAACAATTAAAAGTTCCTCCAGTTTGTAACATTGGAAACATGACAGACTTTAATTCAAAAATATTAGCAGTAATAGGAGGCCTAAGAATACTAGCATGTAATCCATCCAACAAAGGTACAACAAAATCATTTAATGCCCTATCATCATCATTCAAAACAGAACGTAAAATAATATTATAAAGAGAAGGAGGAGGATTATCCTGATTTGGAGCATCTGCCATTGCAAACGGTGTGTCACTAAATTCCTTCTCTGTTCTCGATGTCTCCAGTTGAAGGTCTGTTCAATTTCCGGATCAAAAGGGTGAAGCTCTCCACTACACGATTTGCGTATGCACTAGAATTCCAAACTGAAGAGGAAAAGACAGAATAATTAAAACAATTGACTAAGCAGGTTCCTAATTAAGTCCCTCGCGACGAAGCCAAGAACTAGTCACAAAAAATAGACACGCAAGTATACGGTTCATGCTGGTAATATAATGATGAAATAAGGATCGTGCACACAAGGACATTATAAGGAAAACTAACATAATCTATCAATTTAAATCTCCTACTTAACAAACTAAAAAAAGTCTTTTTATTTTAATTTTCAAAAGTTATTTCAGAAAATTAATTAAAATAACAAAACAAAACAAACTAACCATGTTGATAAGAATGAAAATTCTATGCAAAAAAAGGCCTGGAATTTTAATTTCCGTCTATTGCCTCAATGAATAATAATTACCTTCTACCTAATTTAATTAATTGGTTTGAATTGTCAACTGGCTAATTATTTATGATTATTTTCAAACATTTCATAAAATTGTTAAATCAATCTAATTCGTCATATTCCTATGTGAATCAAGATTCAAATAAGACATTGCCCACAACCCCAATAAATTACATATTGTAAATATGTATATTCTTATCCTATTCATAAATTGAAAACTAAATCATATGTTATTTTGCTATGTCTAATGTAATCTTTCTCTTCCAAAATAGAATTAAACCACAATGAAAATCAATAGTTGGCCAAACTATTAATTGTATTAATCCAAACAAAATAAATAATTCAACTCCAATAATTAAACTAAGGGAAAATAAAAATTAATACATATCATGCAATAGAGTTCCATCAAAATCCTAGACACAAAAACTACTCCATTATATGAAAACGTAAAACCAGAAATATTCATTGAATAACTTAGATCTCTTATAAATAATCAACAAGAAAAGAAAAGTATAGGAAAATACTCTTATGAAAGCAATCTTCTCTTCCCTCTTTTCTTCAAGCAACTCTCCCAAATCGAAAGTCTTAAAAGCCAAAAATATTACTTTGGGACATCCAATAACATGTATTAATGCCCCCTTAGTGATTAGAGTCCAACCAGTGCTAGAAAATACGTCCAAATACATGAATAATAAAATCCTCATGTCCTATTTGCATGAGACAAGACATAGAAGTCTGTCCATGTATTTTGAGTCTTTTATCTATGCATTAGATTCCCTCAAATGTTTGCCTTCTAACGCCTTGAGTGGTTTAGGTCCGTTTGGGTCGGTTTTGTATTTTAATAGGTTATAAATTAGTATCCAAAAGCTTATCATTTTGATTCGATTTGCAAACAAGCCGAATCGGGGTGTTACACCAAGCAACCATTTGAAGAAATCAAGATTGAAGATTTGAAGGAAGTGTTCACGTGGATGACACTACGGCTACACTTTGGCCAAGATTTCAGTAGCATGTAGGCCAAGGAAGAAGAGGATTCAACTTTCAGCTCATCTTTAGTTAAGGATTTAATTATTAAGGACCTAGGTCTTGGTGTGAAGCCATGCAGTGTTAGACTTTGGATATCTTTTGATTAGGATTTTGGCAACCGAAGTATGGAGGATTGGAGATTAAGTTGTGAAGTGTCAGAGTTCAACAACCAAAGTACAAGGAGGAAGCCCTACAATGACGTGGTGTAGAGTGAAGGAGAACTTCAGCTAAGTTTCAATCAAGGTGGCAGCCAAAGCGAGTTTGGGAACCGAGGGCTGACATGGCACAAGGAATCAAAAGTTGAGGAAACTTCGGTTAGGCTTCAGTTGCAGGTTTGGTAGCCAAAGCTGACGTGAAAAGTTTTAAGTGAACATTTGGCTAGCGTTCAATCATTCGTTTGATAGCCGATCATTAAGGAATATTTGCCAAGAATAACCGTTCTAAAAAGTAAAAAGGGGAAATTTGAACTCCTGAGGCTCCTATTTTAGGAAAGGTTATGGTAGCCTATAAATAGGGCCTTGGGGGGAGTGCTTTGACACACATTGGATGATTATGAGCCCATGGACTCATAGATTAACTTAGGAAGTTTGAGCTTGTATAGGATTGGCTTTACCTATTAGCTTGTATTCATATGTCTAAATAATTTATATGAGACTTGCTCAAGTGTATTTGAGTTATTTGTAAACTCATTAGGTGTGGGCAGTATGTGTGAGATTCTTGCCTAGAGAAGAAGGGTGGCAGGAAAGTCTCTTAACTCAAGGTGTAAGCTTATGAAGGGTGGTGTAGCTTCATGTGGTGGTTGTTCTAAGGGTGTTTGAAGTGGGTTGTTCTAAGGGTGCTTGAAGCGGGTTGTAAAACTCTTTGGCTCTTGAGAGGTACTTAAAAGGAAGGCTTGTGGCTTATAAAGTTTCTTGGTATTTGGCGTTCGAGAAGAAAGACTTGTTGGAGGCTCCTAGGGTTTTAGGAGTGCAAGCTTCCTTGGCACTTGTGGGGTGCTTGAGAAAGACAGCTTGTAAGTACAAGGTGAATTGTACATTAAATTTGTAAATTTGATTTGCACCCACATCATGTTTTAATTATGAGATGACCACTCATTTTTCTCCCTGACCACTTGTTTTCTTCCCTCAACACCTTACAAGATGACTCCTGACCTTCTTCCTGACCACCTGTTTCCCCCAAACACCTAGTTATTCCAAACCTCTGACGCTGTCACCATCCAATTGCCAGCATCCTCCTCACCCAACTCCTTTCTCCTTTTTCTCCCTTCTCTCTCCCCCACAATCCTCACTCGAGCCTGCCACAACCTTGTTGCCATCGCCGCGTGATTGACGATTAAGCATAGAATTTTATCCAAGTTTTATTCAATAATGAACTATTTTATGATTTTATTGTGATGCAAATGGTGTCATTGTAAATAGGTGTTGGTTTAAATTTAAATGCGTGTTAATAGATGATAATAGTGAATTAGAGTTTGAATTTAAATACTTGTAAATAGATGTTGTCTTGTATGGATTGATGAGGAGTGTAGTATTCATGCATTATATTGGGTGTTAGTATTTAGTTTTGATGTGTAGGTATGGAGCAGCAGCTCACCGCCTAGGTGCGTGGACATGATTGGAGCTTCGATCAAGTCCGTTAGGACTCATTTCCTGTTTTATGCTCTATTTTATTGTGTATTGTGTTAATATTTGTAGGATAAGTTAAGTGGCATTTTATTGAATCCCACTTAAACCTGGTCATTCAATAGATCGATCTTCTAGATTAATAACTCTCAAGGATGAGATCGCTCGAGCATGTTTTCCAAAACAAGATCCACCACAAGTTGACTTCGGGCCAATTGTATTAATCCCTTCCCAGGCCTATCTATATAGCTTTATTGAGTTTTCAGTGAGACGAGAGATGGGAAAACTGACTTGCACGTACCATGAGTGGGTGCACGTGTTAGTCAAAGTAGGCTTTGGATTAGTGAGCAGGTTGTTCCAATCCTAAGGGATCCTAATAACTCTCCGTTTGAGTTCCTCACACCAGGAGAATAGAGAGGTTTACAGGTACTATTTAGTACAGCTCATGTCTGGACTTGCTGTTCAAAGGGTACTAATGGTGACTGCCTAAGAGTACTCGGTCTTCGTGCTTAAGGCCAAGAGAATTATGGAGGAAATGAGAGGGCTTAGGATATATAGTAATCCCGAGGGACCAAAAAATGAAATGACGAAATGTTGAGAGAGGCATCAGCAGTAGCAGAGTAGTCAGCTCAGGTTGGTATCGAGTCTACAGTCGAGTGGCTCCTTAGTAGGTCCCCTTCCGAGAGTTCACGATAAGTATATGAACGTTTTCTTTCATATGTAAGTTTTCTATAACAGCCACTTTGATATTAGTTATATTTTTGGACCATTAACACTTGTTATTGACGTTTTTATAATATTATAGGTGAAGATCATGAGTAGGAGGAGCTAACCTAGACGGAGGAGCAGTGACATCTCTTACATACACACATGTCAAATGATAGCATGTTTAATAGTTTGAGGATGATATAATGAAATGCAATACATGATGATGTGGTGTGATATGATGTATACTGGAGTAGAAAGTTTGCTAAGGATGACATGTTAATAAATATGTTTAGACATTGATTAAGTATAAAAAGTAAGTCAAGACCTAGAATTGATGAGAAATGTGAATAGAATGCACAGGTGGGTTGAGACCCAAGCTTCAAAATGATTATATAGCAAATTAGAAAATTGTGTGAATGACAATGTATGATACACACACACACACATGTTGATTTGACAAAGTGGCCCTTAATTGCACTTTTAGAGGAGATTCAGTTTGTCTTATTTTATGAATCTTATCAATTTTCATTGTAATTATTTGGTATTTGAATTGGTTGACTTATCATCCATGTAGTAGCATGTTAGGTTTATTTTGTGCATTCATCCATGCATAGCGATTGATATATTCCATCTTAAGATGCCAAGAGTACATCCACATGAGTTGAGTTTAGATTAGCCGAGCTTACCGGGACTAGTGACATTCCAGTTCAGTTCCTGAGCATGAACCGGATTTGGGGTGTTAGAGTTTGTGTATCAGAGCAAACTGTTTGTCGATTAAGTTAGAAGATATTTTCATACGTAACGTGTGTACAAAGATTGCTCCAAGTCCATCTAGCTGGTATATATTTCTATCCTTGTTGTCTTTTATTTACAGATTTCTCACCAATGGGCAGTATGGTAGTACTTTTAGGATTGGATCAGTGAGTAGGGGTAATCATGGTAAGAACTCGAGGTACACGGAACAGGGCGTCATCGCCTCCTTCTCCCAAACAAGCTAGCCCTACTCATGTTCATAGCGAGACGGTTTCTAGCCGATCTAGAGACACACTGCCGCTAGGAAATCCTAGTGAGCTAGGCTTAGTAAGCCGCCATAGTGGGAGGCATCGTAGTGGAAGCTGCCACAGCGTTAGAAGCCGTCAGACCAAAACTGAAGCTGCCATTACACGGTCGGCAGAGGAACAAATGCAAATGCAACAGAGTCAGAAAGAATTCTGAACATAACTATGACAAATAGTTCTCATAGTAGCATGAATAGAGAAGAAATTAATTGTGGATGATGAGGCATGAGGGGAGCTTGTAGTTCCAATGGGCCCTATTCTGTAGCCTCCTTCACCCCTACATAAAGGGACTACTACAACAAATCCATTGGTCACTCCATTTCAAGCAGGAAGGGGCACAAAAGGTAGTGGAACCGTAGGAAATGACAGTGTTTAGATAGGCGCCCCAGGGTTCCTTCTAATGTAAAGAATATGAAAGAAAGTGACTTTCAAACACTTAGACAAGGACCCATGAGTGTGACACAGTATGAGGCCCGATTCAAAACATTGGAAAGATTTGCACTGGATTTAGTGCCAATGGAACAATGAAGAGTCGAGCACTTTTATGAAGATCTACACTATGATATTCATCTATCAATGATTGATAGAAGATTTCCCACTCTTGGGGATGTGACACAAGAGAAGTTGAGTGAATCTTGGCTACACAACCCCGCATAGACTATGATCAGAGACAACATCACCCTCAACAATATCAATTGGATCAGGGAACACAACAGAGACATCAGATAGATGCTCCAACTATAATGAGAGCCATGGATGGACAAGTTTAGGAGAATAGACACCCAACATGTCATAACTATGGACGTTGTAACAGAGGAATATGCAAAGGGGGAACTGGCATGCTTTAGATGTGGTCAACCAAGACATCGGGCAATAGAATGTCTGATTGGTAAGTGCCAATAGCCAGCCCTTCCGGCACTGCCACTACGACTAATGCTTCTAGCTATTCCATTGCAATAGTGAAAAGACCAACAGAACCAAGGGTGGGGAGAGAGAAACAGTGGTCAACAATCTACAAGACAACAACAAAGGGGTCTGAATTATAAAGAAATGACGGCTGCCATGATAGGAGAAGAATAGATAACTTTGATCAGAGAGGAATACAGATAACACCACAAGTAGACCCATCCACTTTAGCATCACCATGGACAGTGGGGATGGACACAGCCACAATTGCTAAAGTGGTGGAGGATTCAACAGACGTGACAGGTATACACGCATCCCGCTTCAGATTTCAGATTTAGTGGATAGCAGCTAGAGTAAAGCCTCCTTGATTTAAAATTTCGAGGATGAAATTTTTATAAGGAGGGAAGGTTGTAAAACCAGTGACTCGAGTCAGGGTTTTATAGTCAGAACCAGTCGGTGCAACCTTTATTTTCAGTCGAGTCAATTTCAGAACATGCATACCAAGCCAAGGTCGATCATGTGTTATTAACAATGAGAGTAATGTGTGCCCAAATATATGATGACAGCATTAGTAAGATAGCAGTAGAATGGGTTATCAGAATATATGAGAGTACACCCAGATTTTTCTTTATTAATTTTAGTGTTAGAGCGTAGAATTATTTTTCTAGGCCAAATGACAAATTCAGACGCATTACAGGCAGTTTGGGTGGGTTATTAGTTATAGAGCATGTCATTGTGATGCTATGATGTGTATTATGTTTTATGAGATTTTTCCCAATTTTTCTGGAATTTTTTAAAAATTATTACAAGTTAGTATTATTTTTCTTGAGTTGGAATCAAGTCAAGTTTTAATTATGAGATGACCACTCATTTTTCTCCATGACCACTCATTTTTCTTTCCAACCACTCGTTTTTCTCCCCGACCACTCATTTTCTTCCCCCGACACCTTACAAGATGACTCCTAACCTTCTTCCCGACCACATGCTTTCCCCCCCCCGACACCTATTTATTCCAAACCTCTGACGCCGTCACCATCCAGCCACCACCATCCTCCTCACCCAACTCGCTTCTCTTTTTCTCCCTTCCCTCTCCCCCACATTCCTCACTCGAGCCGGCCACAACCTTGTCACCATGCCTGGTAGCTGATGATTAGGCATAGAATTTTATCATATTTTTATTTGATAATGAATTGTTTTATGATTTTATTGTGATGCAAATGGTGTGATTGTAAATAGGTGTTGTCTTAAATTTAAATACATGTTAACGGATGATAATAGTGAATTAGAGTTTGAATTTAAATGCATGTCAATAGATGTTGTCTTGTATGGATTGATGAGGAGTGTAGTATTCATGCATTATACGGTGTGTTAGTATTTAGTCTTGATGTGTAGGTACAAAGTAGGAGCTTACATCCTAGGCGCGTGGGCATGATTAGAGCTTCTATCAGGTCTGTTAGGACTCATTTCCTATTTTATTCTCTATTCTATTGTATATTGTGCTAAAACTTGCAAGCCGAGTTAAGTGGCACTTTATCAAATCCCACTTAACCCGGGTCATTAAGTCAATCAATCTTCTAGATTAATAATCCTTAAGGATGAGATCCGTTGAGCATGTTTTAAAAGACAAGATCCACAAGAAGTTGCCTTTGGACCTATTGTATAAATCCCTTCCCAAGCCTATTTATATAGTTTTATCGAGTTTTTAGTGAGACGAGAAGTGGGAAAACCCACTTCCACATACCATGAGCAGGTGCACGTGTTAGTCAAAGTAGGCTATGGATTAGTGAGCAGGTTGTTACAATTTTAAGGGATCTTGACTGCTCTACGTTCGAGTTCATCACACCCAGAGAACGTAAAGGTTTGCAGGTACTGTTTAGTATAGTACATGTCTAGAGTTGTTGTTCAAAGGGTACTAAGGTGACTGCCTGAGAGTACTCGGTCTTTATGCCCAAGGCCAGATGAATTATAGAGGAAATGAGAGTGCTTAGGATATACTAGTAATCCCGAGGGACCAGAAAATGAAACGAGAAAATGTCAAGAGAGGCATCAGTAGTAGTAGAGCAGTCAGTTAAAGATGCTACTCGGTCTGCACCCAAGTGGCTCCTCAGTAGGTGCCCTTCAGAGAGTTGACGAGAAGTATATGAATATTTTCCTTCATATGAAAGTTTGCTCTCATAGATAGTTTGATATTTGTTATATTTTTGGACCACTAACACTCGTTATTGATGTATTTTTTTAATATACGTAGGTGATGATCATGAGTAGGATGAGCCAATGTGGACGGAGGAGCAGTGACGTCTCTTGCATACACACGTCATATGATAGCATGCTTAATATTTTGAGGATGATGTAATGAAATGCAATACATGAAGATGTGGTGTGATATGAGGTACGCTTCAGTAGAAAGATTGCTAACGATGACATGTTAATAAATATGTTTAGGCATTGATTAAGTATAAAAAGTAAGTCAAGACCTAGAATTGATGAGAAATGTGAATAGAATGTGCAAGTGGGTCTAGACCCAAACTTCAGAATGATTATACAGCAGATGAGAAAGTTGTGTGATTGAAAATGTATGATATATATATATATATATATATATATATATATATATATATATATATATATATGTAAACATACATGTATACATGTTGATTTGGTAGGGTGACACTTAATTGCACTTTTAGGGGAGATTCAGTCCGTCTTATTTTGTGAATCTTATCAATTTTCATTGTAATTATTTGGTATGTAAATTGGTTGACTTGTCATCCATGTAGTAGCATGTTAGTTTTATTTTGTTCATTCATCCATGCATAGCGATTAAGATCTTCCATCTTGAGATGTCGAGAGTAGATCTGTAGGAGATGGGTTTGGGTTAGCTGACCTAACTGGGACCAATGCATTCCGGTTCGGTTCCGAAGCATGATTTGGATTTGGGGGTTTACATCAAGCACCGCATGCCATTCTAGCATACTTACAAAAATTGGAATTAGACGTTGAATTGGATTGAAAGGGAGTCATTGGATTGGACTGATTAATAAAAAATCAGACAACAATTGGCTTACTTACATCAATCAAAATCAGTCGGTTATTAGTTATAGCATATGTCATTTTAATGTTACAATATATATTATATTTTTGTATTTTTTTTCAATTTTTTGAAATTATTTAAAGTTTGTTATTATTTGTACTAGAATCAGAGGCGAGTTAACTTTTAATTATAAGAATACCACTAACCATTTCTTTCCCCCAATTCTATCTCTGTGATCACTACCACCGTCGCCCCCCTACCTCCCCATCCACCCCACCCCCACCCCCGCCCCCACCCCCCCCCCCCTCCCCTCCACGCACCAGCCCCCATCGCCGCCCCGCCCTCTACGATCGCCACCCCGCGTTCCCACACCCACCATCAGAAGGGCGTCACCCGATCGACTTCGTTGAGCTCAATGGCTACCTCAATGGCGTCGACACTGACATCATCCACGACCCCCGCTATCCCGTCCACCACCCACCCACCCCCCCACCCACCCCCCGATCCATAACCCTCACCATATTGTGAGCCGAGTTAACTCCGGATCAATTGGATTGGAATTGACTTGGCTCAGCCAATTCCCGGTCCAATTTTCAGGAAAACCTGGTCATCCTTTTTTTTGACTTGATTTTCCACTGAGCCTTGTTAATTTGATGATAGTTCAGTGACAATTTTCCACCAAATTTTGCCACCAAAATTTTCAGTAACAATTTGTTACCATTCTGTCACATAATTAGCTAGTTGCAAGGCTTGTATCCACATTGGCTATCACCATAGAATCTCACCAGCATGTATATAAGAAAATCATCACTCATCAAACAAGTTGATTACCGCTCTAAAAAATAAGTAATGATAGCATCAATATTGGTAAATAGATCATCTTATAACCAACAACAAAATATTATAACTTCAAAATCACTTACAGAACAAATGATAGAGGATAAGAGGCACCCTAAGCACTCTTGAACAATCAAATGAACCGGCACGCTAAGATGATGAACTATCATGCTAGGCATGATAATGCAATGAGATGAATGGGCATGCTAAACATGGTTATGTAATGAAATGAAATGAGTCGGCATGCTAAGCACGACAAGGTCACACAAGGAGTTGGCATGCTAAATATGGCGAATCAGACAGTCCGGCATGCTAAGCATGGACAACACACATGTAAACATCAAAACCATCATATGAGTTTATAAAAGGCCTGGGTATGGTTCTTATAATATCTTTTTAGAGTTCACATTTGAAAACCATCAAGGGTTCTCATCCTTAAATTTTTATTAAGTTACGGAAAGGTAGGCTAAATGGCCCAGTATTAATGAGATCTGATAAAATGCCATTACTATCGTCCTATCGTCTAAAACTCGGTGAAATCTCACTCTCAAGGATCCAAGCAAAAGGTGATGCAAAGGAGTCTTTCATAACTAGATGAGATGAGCACCTCATCCTAATTTAGCAAGTTCACTCTGGGTATCCTAGTAAGTGAAAGGAAGCCCTAATCACTCTCCAACAAAGATGCATGCAAAACAAGGCAAGGCCTTCACACAAGCACACATACTAAGGGACTTCATTGAATTAATTATCACGCTTAGGTACTCATTAAACTCATTAGGTAAGCTTAATTAGGTTCCCGGTACAATTAGTGAATAATCACTTTCAACTCTTACTAATTAATCGATTAGGCTTAACCCTTTGATTTTTTGCACTGTCCAAACAAACTCCTAATTGGGTGAAATTCAAAATAGGCGCTAACAATTCAAAGGTCAGATAAAAAAGTTGCCAAATGCTGGCACATGGTCCCATATGACAAAATAGGCCTATGAAGGTCAGGCTAAGGTACTAGGAACAGTGATCCTAGGCTGCGCACCATAGGTACAAAAGTTTGTTCATGGTCTTGATGACTCCAAATGGGCCTAGGTAAACTAGAGTAGTTATCCAACACCTTGAAATTCATTTCTTAACATTTCACAGTACAATTCCAAGTATTTTGGTTTGAAGGAATTCAGAAATGGGAGGAATTGACACAAACATTTTTGGAGCAGGTTGGACCACTATGACTTGGGGAATTTCTACCATCTAGTCTACCAATTCAATGGCTACCAAATTTTGTATGATCAATCAGGGACATACCCTAAGGTTTGGATGAAATGTCAGAAAAGTTCACCACCAAATGTATAGGGTTTGGAATTCTACAATCCAAGCTAACGAACTAGGGTTTTACCTTGCACTTCTATACAGTCAAAAACACAAAATGTATTACCTACCTACATGACACCCAAATAACCTCAAAGTTTTTGAGTTTAATTATACACTTAGTAACATATTACATAATTATTTACAAATTTTATTTCATCCTGGAACTTAGGAAAATAGAATCTCAAACATCACGACATGCCTCAGAAAGCATACAACACAACAAGTATAGTTCGAATTTAGAGGTTTATATCATGCCTTTACTGATGTTTATTCAGCTTCGTATTTTAATATTAGTTAGCTAACCTACAACCTTAGAAGCATGCAATATATTGCAGCAAAATAACATCTAAAACATGGTGTAAAAATTGGGGAAGGGCATTTAAGTCACTATAACAATGAAAGTGCCACCTTTTGCCAAGTTTGGCAACCATACATGCTGATACAAGATAAAGCACATGACACATGAAAATGGAACTTGTACATGTACTAGTCAAGAGTAATATGAAATAAGAATCATACAAAAATGGGCTTGTATAACATGAGATATGGCAGATTTACCAAGCTAGTGCATGTGTCATACATAATCCAGGAGCAAAAATCATAACTATTTATTTACACCTCCCAAAGTCATGTAACTAAGATCCAACGAATCCTAGTACATAGATCAACATGCTAGTTAATATGTGTAATTGTATTAATGATATGTAGCCCATTGTCACACTCGGAATACTAAAGAAATCTCGAAATATCACCAGAGGTGGCTGTTAGTTATTCCATGGAGGATGAAGGGTCTCAAAGCTTCTCTATAAATTGAACTTCATTTGCCTCATTTTAAAAATAAGACAAATAGGGACAAGAAATATAAGAAAGACAAGAGGAGAGAGAGAGAGAGAGATAGAGATAAAAGAAGAGGGAAAATATTCACGAATTTTATCTTATATGGAGTATTGAGAGGGGGAGTAATCTTGTAATCTCAATAGTATACGTTGAGTGAGTAATCTTCTTGTCTATGTTTGTTGACTGTAATCTTTGGTTGAAATAGTGAATTGTTTATTGTTGTCCTGTGGTTTTTGACTCTTGATAGAAGAAGAGTTTTCCATATTAAAATCTTTGTTCTTTGGTTTTGTTTTATTTTATTTTTCAAGTACTATTTTCCCAAATCTTGTGTTCACGGTTGTTGATCTCCAATTTAGAGGATTTTTCTCAACACTAACAATATCATCAATATAAAAACACTCAATTAACAACACTAACAAAGCACAAAACTCACGACGAGGTAAAATAAGGAGTTTTACCTCTCAAAGAGGCTAGGAGGAGGTCTTTTGGGGCTTCCTACTACAAAACATACCACTCCCAGTTGCTACCAAAGGTTGGAGAGGACTAGCAAAAGGTGGGGAAAGCTTTCGAGGTGGAGAAGAATGAGGAATGGGGTAAGGTCAGAGAGGAGAGCCAAAGGAGTGAAAAGGGTGGAGTTTGGAGCATATTTATAGGTGAAAAAGCAGCTCTATTGCAAGGGTACTGGCCTCTACCATGCTAGACCACAGAAATTATTAGAACCCAAGCCACATGCACCACTGAACAGAACCGTACGCAAGGTTAGGTTAACTGTCTAGGCACAAGGGCACTCTCGGGGAGTCATTGCAGTGGCAAAAAGAGAAAAGAAATTTCAAATTCAGGTGTAAGGGCGTCCAGTGCCTTTGCACCCAAAATGAGCCCAAACCCTATAAAGAGCTAGCATAAGGGTACGGGGAGTGCAGGGTGCGCATACCTTAGGGTTTACACCCTATGGCGGCTAGGGTGATCTTGGGAACTGTCTTGTGGGTCCCATAGTGGATAAGATCACCCAAAAGGGCTCCACACACAACGAAGCAATCTAAACATGCGAGGACTCGGTCCTAACATCTAATTATAGGGTTCCACACACACAACGAAGCAATCTAAACATGCGAGGACTCGTCCTAACATCTAATTATAACTCGACAAGATTTGAAAATAAAAGAAACAAATTACCGTTGTAGTTGCATGCAATTCCATCAGGTCTGTCTATCACCACAAAGCTATAGCCTTAGTTCACAAATTACCCAAACACACACGAACATATGACAAAAAGGACTGGCTAAAGCTATTGGCTCCGGGTTAGAACTGAACCAATACTAAAACCGTTGGGTAAAAGCTTTGGTTTTACATTTTTGTAATAAATTAATTTATATATTGCCCGCATATTACATGGCAATCTTGGCTAGTTATATTTGAAAACAGAATATAAAACATGTATTCTTATCACTACAAACAAATTGGATTGAAGTTACTGAATGGTACTTTACACGTTGATTCGATTTTATTCACTAAGAGAGAAGTTAGTTTGTCACAATCTAAATCCCACAAAGTCTTAATTATAAACTAGGTAAGATGGCGCATATATTACTTGTAAATTTTAGGTTTAATTTTTTAAATAAACTCTTGTTGAATAATACAATAAACTATCATAATCTAACTAGCCAAAGACCATGCAATGTGTGGGGTATATTTAAAAATGGCTAATAATATATATTATGAATATGTAAAATTAATTTCTAATTTATTATTATATTATTTTTAAATAATAACAATAAATATTTATTTAGTTTGAACAAAAAAATAAGTTGTATACAAATGTTAAAAATAACTTTAATATCTATAAGTAAATAAAATATACATTTTAAATGGTTTTAAATTCAAATTGAATTATATTTTATGTTTTTATCAAAAATTAATAATATAAAAATAAATAAATATATAAAATTTGTAAGAATCTAAATTAAGTATATATTATTATGTAACAATGTTTAATTTAACTTATTAATATTTTAATTCATAAATTAGGTACAATTATAATCCAATGCTTTCCTAATAATAAATAATAATAATAATTCTAAATTAAATAAGTATTAATGAGCTTATAAAATTATTGTAAGGCCAGAATTAATTACAATGTAAGGAAGACCGGAGCATGATGAGAGTGAAAAATATCAATGCTTTAACGTAAGGTTTTTTATATATTAGATACAGATTCTAATGAACTGTGACTTTAAGGATAAATCCTAATTGAGCTAGAAGATATACTATTTGAATTTAATATTATTATTATTGTATTTTGATTGGTCAAATCTACTACTTTTAATCAGAGACCAGTTTTGACATCCCTTTTATTAATAAGAGTAGATATTGTAGGAAAGAACTTAAAATCTATAACTATTACAAACATAAAAACTCTGCCGCCAATTAAATATTAGAAATTAGACGACTGGAGTGAAAGATTATATAATGAAATATTAGATGGTCTTATGCTCATGTTATATATTGGTCATGCTGTGGTTGCTGGATAGTTACAAAATCACTGGTAGTGCTTTACATAAGTGGTCTCTATATATGAGGTAGGGTTACCTGTGCAAGTGGCAGGAATTTTTTCATCCACCACAATTAAATCTAGGTTGTCTGATTATGTTCATGACCCAGATCCATGGCTGCATTTCAAGAAAAGATATTTTTTTAGAGATCTTAGACTTAAGATATGATCATAGTTTGTCCTCTCACATTTTTTGGTATTAGGTAGAAAAGAGAAGAAAATGAATGTTTGCAAAAATACTATTTGGTCTTTGATGGTATGTTTGGAATTGATTGAAAGCTCATCCAGAGTTTTATTTTTGTTTAATTTACGCAAAAATCATCAATATACAGAAGAGTAGGGATGAATGCAAGATCAACTGCACAAAATCGTGATCTTGAAAAAAGAAAATGTTAATCTCTAAAATTCATGCTGGGAACAAAAGTTTAATGTTTATTTTCCGACTACAGTGCAGAGCATTTTCATAAATCCAAAGATCTTATTGTCAACTAAAGTAACTACTCATTACGAAAAGTTAATTCCCCAAACAAGAACACTTTTGGATAGAACTATCTTGACAAAATAGATGAGATTTGTACCAAAACAATATTTTTATCACTAGTAATCCTTAACCTAAAGAAATTAAATTAAAATTGATGAAGCTTTAGACTGGTTATAAATTATTCGGTTAGGTTATAAATCTTATACTTTTAGTTAAGGAAGTATGATGGGAAAACTTGAGTCATAGATCTCCTATTAGTAATCTAATCTGCCTCTTGTCTTTCTGGGGGAGGTGATAGGTTCAATATATGTAAATATATACAAGTAGACAAGAAAAACCACTCATTGAATGACTAGTTGCAACCAATATAAAACAAAGAGTATTTTATTTTACTCTGTCAATGTTAAATACCAACCTTGTTGTTTTTGTCAACAGTAAACAATTACTAAGAAATGTAATTTTTTTTAATAAAAGATTATTAGGGTAGCGCACAATGCTAGCATTGACAAAATCACAATAGTCTATACAAGGTCAGAGTGTAAATGGAGTTTTAAGATGACAATTGTGGAGAAGTCAATCATCGAATTAATAAACTGTGAATGCTATCCAACAGCAGTCTACAGTACTTGTCGAGGATTATGTTCGCACAGATAAGTTAACCAAAGCGTCAGGTTGGCTGCCAGATGCTTCCGTTATCGTATGACAACGGAGCTATCCACAAGTTACACCAAAATTTCAACATACATATATACTTACTATGGTGCAGTGATATTTGTGAGCAGATTTGTTCAACTTCCTTAACTTAAATCAAGATGAAGACGGCGAAGACAAATTTGATTTGCAGGTTTCGGCCTTATCTTTAGTGTTTGTGTCCTATGCTTCCTTTTCAGTTCGCTAAACTTCAGTTTCTAGCTTCTGTTCATCGGGAGTGCCGCTCAAATGAAAACTCATTGGAGATGTCCATCTTCAAGAAGCTTGTCAATGACCGGCGAACAATGTGGAAAGTATCGCCTGCCCGTGTCAACTGCAACAGATGACAAACTACATTAAGGAGAAGAAAGCGAACCAGCTAAATGATTTATAACTGGGAAGAAATCTAAGTATTCGCTTCTTCCAAAACTATCAAGACAAACTTATTATGAATTATACTAAAAGCCTCGCACGTCTACTTATGAATAAGGTGAGTGAACATTATTTTAACATGAAATGTTGTCCAGTATAAATATAAGCCAGTTAGGGAACTAATATATGCACCGACTTTACTTTCGTGACACTGACTACAAATTTTAGACCACTACCTGTTTTCTGCAAGGAGTCTATCCTTGATCTTTGCCTTTTGTGCTGTACTGTCGGTGTTTTATTGAGATCGACCTCTGTTAGACTACCACATTCAGAAGCTGCATCGGCTTGCTCAGCAGGAAAGAGCATCTTTGCAAATGGAACTGACAATCGAAATGTACACCTTCTTAGCAAAATAGAAGCAAACAGAGTCAGACTAAATGTACAGAAAAAAAAATCATGATTGTGGTAAATACATTACCATAAAAAGGCTATAAAAAATGTTTGAAAATAATATAGTTGAAAGTCTAGCCAACTCTATCCCAAAACTGGGCTTGAATTGACCTAAAATCAACTTCGCTTGCAGATTTATGAGAAAACAAATGCGGATCTGTTCATTCAATACACAGGGATAGATACGGAGTTGGC
>JAURVB010003095.1:0-42194 GCA_033002965.1 Piper betle | reverse complement strand
TTTCTATAACATTCGATATAGCAAATCCCCTCTCGAAAGATTCATAAACATAGCCTACCAAAAATACAAAAATTATAGACAAAATCCTCTAAAATATAAAAGTAACATAAAGCTACCAAAAATTTATCAAACTACCTAATTTATTAATGACTTATTAATGAAAACCAAATTTTATTCTAATCTACACCGCATCACAATCTATTTGTTAGGCATATCTTTTTTTCACCATGCGAAGTTGTAAAATCCAAGCCTTTCGGTTCAAGGTTTTATAGTTGGTTAGATTCTGCATAGCAATGGTTCTGTTATAGTTATAGTTACAAAAATCGGAATCAGATGTTGACTCAAATTGGAAGGAAATCATTAAATCGGACCAATTCATTAAAAATCGGATAAGAATTGGTTCACTTGAATCGGTCATTGATCTCCTCCCCCTTATCCCGGCATGATTCCAGAACATGCCATTAGACTATTATTGGTTTTATTTTGTTTTATTTTATTTTGTATTTTTATTGTTATTGACGGGAAACACACTTTGGTAATTACCTAAATTACACCTCTCCTCATTCTTCTCCACCCGACTAACCCGAGCCTCCCCTCTCCCGACACTAGTACCTACCCACTCCAGCCGCACTGCCACCATTGCCCACATCCGGACCCCTCACCGCACTTCTCCCCATCTCTCCAACCTTCTCCCCCTCTTTTCCCCCTTCCCTCTCCCTCGTTCGCCCTCACCTGAGCCCTACCGCCTTCTCCGACCGCCGCCGCCGCCACCACCATGGCTGACCCACCCTCCGATCGCACAACTTTGACCACTCCTTGCCATCCCCTACCAAAGCCCATCATTTTCCCCACTTCTCCCTAACCGATCACCCCCATCCTAGCCCTAACTCGCTTTCCCCAGTGTCGAACCTGGCCACCTTCACCGATCACCCCCACATCCACCGCCCTACCCACCCCCGCACCCCCCCTTCCCACTGCACTGCCACCGGATCTCCTCCCCCTAGATGTGGAAATATACTTAGAGCTTGGACCATAGGTCCATAGGACTCTCTCTCTCTACTTGACTCCATGCGTGTAGAGTATAATCATGTTTTAGACGCAGGACAACATCGGCGATGTTTTATCAGATCCCTTCTACGTTAGGCCAATTAGTCGTGTTTTTACACATGTTTAATAAAACTACAAGGATGAGATCCCATATTGGTTTTCTATCTGAAGGTCTAGAAATATATGATACAAGTATCTTTCCTAAGCCTAATATATAAGTACATGTATTTTTACGGATTTTACAAATAAGAGAGTGAGTGGTATGGAGATATGTATGAGTCGTATTAGTACTCCTTCAAACCTTGAGGTAGTACGGTGTATGAGGGTATTGCGTAATACAACACATTTTCAAAATTTGTGGCCCTAACTTAACTGTTCCTTTTGCCACTCAAGTACCGTAGCGGCTGAAATATGGAAGATGTGAGGGCATAAGTGTTGTGTGTATGAATATGAATATTTGCCATGCGTGCGAGCCGACAATTGCTTAAGTATATTTGCTTGCCACCCAATGTAAAGCAATATTGAAGTTTCATACATTTTTGTAGGTAATGGAATACCTGTTTGCCAGATTTTATTAGCTGTTTTTCAGACCAATAACACTCGTTACAAACATTTTTCATATAATATATGTAGGTCATGTAAATTCCTAAGTCGACTTTGGTAGAACGACATATAAATGCTACACATACTTGATCTCAACACATTTATTTCTTTTCTTATTTTTACTTTTATTTGATGTGTTTTGACGCATATTTAATAATATCTTCTATTTTCATGGCAAAAAGAAGGTTGTTTCGATCTATTGTATAAACCGAGTCTTACCGACCAATAACCTTAAACATTGTCGAAGTTGATCATATGTCGTGGTGGTCATGTGTCCGCCCAACTTTGAGGTGTCGTATCTCTTTCATTTGAAATTCATTATCGGTAAAAACAACCTGGTTGGAATCTTATCATTCCAATTTTTAATCTTGTGTGGTCAATCTTTATCACTTTATCCCTATATTGACACTCCGACCTCTACTTTTTGAATTGTGGATTTGAACCTTGTATCAGTCAATCTCCATCATTTGAATATTTTGTTATTCTTTCACTATAATTTTTTTATATTTCATACATCGTGTCTTGTTATTTTAATAATTTTTGTCGTCATTGTATATTAATTAATTAAGCGATATATTCTATTATTGATTAACTAATATATAATTTTAGAAATTGGAAGTATTTTCTAACAATTTTTCTTCGTTGATGATCTTAAATAAGGTTTTTTGGTGAAATCCCTATCCCTCTACATTTTCTGATTTGTTTTTGAGAAGATAAAAATGTTTTATCATTAATTTAATGATTGACACATTTTTATAGTAATTGCGGCAATTATGCCAATATGTTATTTGTCATTTTCCAATATCTTGGTGCCTAAATGGAGTATGTTGGTGTACTTGTATTATTTCTTTGGGTTTTGGTAAAGTATTTCAAATAGGATATTTAACTCGTTTTGCATGCTAGATTAATCAGTTGATTTGATGCTCATTCCCATTCATGTTACATATCTATCTCTCGTTTGCTATTGTCTTGGGTTCATTTATAGGTTATGTAGTTTGAGGTTGTCGGGAAATTGACTGAAGTTTTGATACTAGGTTTGTTTAAGATTCACTTCTTATTTTACACTTTTCTATATAGTTGGGTGGGTTGTTTTGTGTCATAAGACAAGTTAAGTGACGGTGTTTTTCAGATATCCTTCTTAATTATGGCCATGTAGATGTCGTGTTTGATAACCCTAGAAGACGATATTTATTGAGTTTTTCTATCTTTGCATTTATTATTAGTTCCTTCTTTTTTGTGTTGTTGCATATTCGAGGTTGGTTGTCTTCCGTCAAAGAATTCGAGAGGGTGTAGATCTCGGGGGGAAGTTGTGGGTGTTACTTTCTATGTAATTAAGTCAATATGCAGTATATTTATTGTAATATAACATTTTGGTTCAGTTGAGAAATGAACCGAACATAGGATGTTAGAGAAGTCATACTTAACTATTATAGGTAAGAGAAGCAAGCAAGGACGGGGGTGGTTGGATGCAAGAGAAAAAAAAAAGGTTAGTAGGAAAAATACTTACATATGTCGATAGCTTGACTCCAGTTTTATTCTTCTTAGTTTTCATCCTTCTCGGTAGGAAAAGAAATTGAGTGGTTCATGTAAACCTCATTTGGGTTTCTGTGAGAATGTGGGTTTTTTATTGCTATGCAAAGCATTTTGTAAGTCAAGGAACATTTTGGCTAATTCTAAAATTAATATTTTAAGATAATATTGGTTAGAAAGGCTTTCTGATTGTGCGTTGACATAACTTCTCAACTTGTAAAATTAATGTTAGGTAAATATAAAGTACGAACACTTAGTAATTCACTCCTCAATTCTCACTCTTTTTAAAATTTCAATAACAAAATTTTATCTCAAAATGCTTCAGTGTATAATAGTGTAAAAGTGCTAGGTAGCTAACAACAATACCCAAACCTATCCAATTAGCGAAGGCATGAGAAAATGAACTACAAAAGATTCACACCATAAACGAGACATTGTAACAACTTATTATTATTCATAATCAGATAGTATGTAAACATTGACACTGTAAACGAGACATTGTAACAGCTTATTATTAATCATAACCATATAGTATGTATTCATGCATTGACAAATGACATGAACATCATTAAAAACGTTGGCTGAAAGTAAAAAGGGCAGATACTTTCATTATTATCTAGTACAAATTCTAAGGATAAACTTCAATCACGCAGCGGTAACCTAAAACAGGAGTGAACTTGTAGTCGGAGAAGCTAGCATCTTCAAAAATCTTCTTCCACTCTTCTTTTTCCCTCTCCTTGCCCATGGAGACCACCAACATAAAGACATCATACGCAAACTGTGTTTCCCTTGCCACACCATTGCTGCAGCTGGGATCGACCACCAAGTCCACTATTATAACCTTCCCTCCGCCTCCTTCGATGGAATCGCCTCCTTGCACTTCTTTAGTATTTGTACGCACTCCTCATCCGTCCAGTCATGAATCACCAGCTGCCCATTTTAATCAATCAAGCAATCAATCTAGGCTAGCGGTCCAATCAGATGCCCAATAAATTTTATCAAAATCATTTTTACGTAAATCCACAAATTTTTCAAGTCAATTCCATCTTCTCAGAGTTAAAATTAATTAATGATTTTTGTTTGATTAGACTCCATTATTTTTTCAATTTATTTCCACAAATTAGTTAATAAAATATTATTAAAGTTTTTGAATTCTTTTCAAATTACTTTTTAATATTATTAAATATATGTTTGCATTATTAGTGCAACATTTAACATACTTAATTAATATTCTTGGATTTGTCAATTTGATCATTCAATCAACTGTAGTAAAGCAAGAGTTTTATGTACATTTTTTCATGTAGTTGTTATCATAATTCTAAAATTACTTCATTGTAACCCAAAGTATGTCCTTGATCTGACTTCAAACTTTGGCATTCCAAATCAAAGTCTTGGATAACAATTAATTGTAAGAATATTCTATGGATGACTCTATTATATAGTTTCAAACTCTTTTTGGCTTCAAAAACTCCCGGTCCTCCCTTTCTATTTCTCGGGGTATCTCTCGACAAAATTGATCTGTCTTCTTTCATTCAGTTGTAAAATGAGTTTGTGGTGCAAGAGCCAAATAAGGTGGCCTTGCTCCTTCAGGGAGGCAAACATAGTAGCGGCTTGCCTGGATCTCGTACTTCCCACATTGTTCGTCGGTTAAACCGAGTTAAGTAATAAAAAGTTCTTAAAACAATTTAATTTTTTTAATTTGGGTAAATCAACATTTTAAAGTAATTTAAACTATATATTTATCAATTTTAAGTGTGAAGAGATTAATAGATGCTAGTTTTATATAATATTTTCTCTACTTAATTGAAAAATATTACAAATGAGTGTTCAGTCAACTCCGAACTTTGCGTTTTTAAACTATGCTTTGTTGAAATCCCGGGGGTCAAGTAATACTTAAGAGGACATCATCTCTTCTTATTCCTTAACTATACCAAAATTAGTAGAAAAATACTATACAAAAATTAGAAATAATGCAAATTATAGCATTAAAATATTTTAATGCTAAATGAGAATAATTAGTACTTACTCTACATTATCTTCAATATTTTCATGTATTGAAGAATTGATCATATAATAAATATGACTCATGATTATATAAATTATATATAAAATTCATATAATCAACGAAGTAATTATAAATTATAAATTACTTTGTTGATTGTAAATTAATATAAATTATAAATATTTATAATTTATATTATATATATTTATAATCACTAAAGTAATTTATAATTTATTAGTTATAAATTTTATATATATATATATATATATAGCTTGACGCCGAAGTCACATACCTTGAGGAACACTGCATCGGCCGGGGGAATGTATTTGAAGATGTCGCCTCCCTCAAACTTGATGCCGGAGTCATCCTCCTTGGGCAAGCCAGCCACCACATGCGGCTGGTCAAGCACGGTGACTTTGATCTCTAGAAAGGCCCTGGCAATGGTCTTGGCCACCATCCCAATGCCCCCGCTCCCATCCACCATGGAGTGAAGCCCCGTGAACATGTTGCCACAGTTTTTCACTAAGGCGTCCATGAGGTGTTCGGAGTCCGCGGCCATGGATTTGATAAAGCTGTAGAAGTTGTTCCATAGCAGAAGTTGTTCCATAGCAGGGACTCGCCTGCCTCCTCTGTATTCATCACTCTCTCATTGCTCTTCACATGCCCCATTTCTTGCTGATATCAAATATACCTTTCGAATGAAGAGCTAGATGAATAGTCTTTATATATACTCTTGGGACCTTCGAATGAAGGAGCTAGATGAATAGTCATTATATATACTCTTGGCACCTTTGGGCCCCCAACCAAGCTCTAATACCGTTGTTGTGCCCTTTAGGCTCCCAAAAAAGATTTGCAAGAGGTGTCACAGGCATCTCTTAATCCAAAAGTTAACTCAACAAATAAGGCTATCTCATTAACCTATATACAAGTCACCAATGCCTTATACGACCGATGTGGGATAAACCCAATAACTCCCCTTCACACATCGGGCGTTTCCAAAATCATCATCATCTGACAAACTCCCCTCAAATCAGATGGCACCCACCTCCCCTTAATCAGACGGCACCCACCTGGCAAACTCCCCTTAATCAGCCAGCACCCACTTGGCAAACTCCCCTTAATCAGACAACACCTACTTGGCAACCCTTAATCAGACAACACCTACTTGGCAAACTCCCACCTGGCAAACCTACTTGGCAACCCTTAATCAGACAACACCTACTTGGCAAACTCCCACCTGGCAAACTCGCCTTAATCAGAAGGCACCCAACTGGCAAATTCCCTTTAAATCATTAGGTGGAACCCATGAAGGAAACATCCACAATCGACGTAGGCAAAACCCTCCACGGTGGAACCTATGAAGGAAACATCCACGGTGGAACGCATGAAGGCAAAACCCCATCCACAATCAACGTAGGCAAAACCCAGCTCAAACCTGGCTCTAATACCATTTCTTGGGCCCTTTGGGCCCCCAACCAAGCTCTAATACCAATGATGGGCCCTTTAGGTCCCCAAAAAGATTTGTAATAGGTGTCACGGGTCTCGCTCTAATACCATGGTTGGCCCTTTAGGCCCCCAAAAAGACTTGCAATAGGTGTCATGGGTCTCTCTTAATCTAAAATTTAACTCAAGGCATAAGGCTTTCTCATTACCTATATACAAGTTACCAACGCCTTCTACGATTGATGTGGGATAAACCCAACATACACAACTCTTCCCAGTTAGAGAGGTGCCGGCAGCTCCTTAAAACTTTTATTTTTCCCCTATGTGGATCACCATATATAGAGAAGACGATAATTGTAAAGTTTAATATGGATGAACACAAAATTAATCTCGCGTTCAATATCTGTTCACATAAGATCTGATATATTAATAGAGATGTTTATATCATCTTCAATTTAAATTTACCATTAAGAAGAGATGGTTAATTAGTTCCATCAATTTGCACTTAAACAGTCGGGATCATTACCGATGGTGTCACGAGACAATATTAGTTGGTGGGATGGACATGGCTAGACTTTGACTAGGCACATAAGCTGTGGAAGAAATAGCCCAATTACAAAATTTTATAAAATGAGTAAAATATAAGAATTCCAAAAATAATCTCAAATCAAATACTTGGGGCAAAATCTGATTAATTATTGGGCATATGCATATGCATATGATGTTTAATTTGATTTAGCCATTTTGAAAGGATTATAAAATGAATAGGATCATTACTGAGAATTTATACTTGAATCGGATTGTTACATAATTTATTATAAAATGAAACATGCACCGATCGATGCTTTTGGTTCAAGTGATATAGTACGAGATTTCTAACTGCCCCTTATCGGAGTAAGTTTGGTTAGTATATATAGATGTAAACGGTTATGTCTGCATGCGAGGCTTTTTCATTTAAAAATGAAGTTCACTGAGAATTTTCTTCGGCTAACACTCACATTTATGAATTTTCCAACTAATTAATTGGAATGGAGACTTGTGGAACTAAAAGTATATAAAGCTGAATAATCGTCTAAAAAAAGCTTTTTAGCATTGCAAGAAGAGGTTCGATTCTAATACTAAACTACAATGTTATATAAAGAATTTTATTGTCATATAACCATGAAACGCTTCTATGAGCAAGAAGTGGGCAGGACTCACGAGGATGGAAGTAGTCATTAACAAGATGAAGTACACTAGTATAGTATAAATATATTAAGTAAATATTAAGTGATCCTTCTTCCTTCTTCTAATGGCCTATGTTTTACCAATTGTTATTAACCATCAAAATTTATGGTATATAAATATGTCAAGGCTAAAGGATGTAGTTTCAATCTTGCGCAATGTCGGAAGAAATTTTAATTTACTCCAATATATTTTGAATGGTCTATTTGTCCTATATTCGGTCGTCTCTTTACTAAAAGTTTGATGTTGAAAGAGGTGTAACAGATCTTTTGAGCGTCAAAAATGCTGACAAAAATTTTGTTAGAAACGCGGCCATATATATATATATATCGGTTAGGTGCCAAAATCGCCGGCAATCATAGCAGGAGAGTTTTATATATATATATATATATATATTTGCATTCCAATTTTTGCATCAGAATTGCCCTTGAAAAGTCAAAAAAAATTCTGTTCATCGTCCAAGAACACAGCCACAAGGAAAGCTGTTGGTTGAGGTGCTTCACTTGTACTACCAACTTCTTCATCTTCTCTTCCTCTCCTGCTATGATTGCCGGCGATTTTGGCACCTAACCTGTTGGATTTAGTCATCTAAATGGTCATGTGATTTATAGAATTACGAATACATTCCAAATTAAGTAAAAATAAAATAGTAAAGAACGAACTTGTATAAGAAAAATAGTGAAAAAGTGAATTTAATTGAACTGACTTTAAATATATATAGTAGTGATAGAAGGTTCTACCTTAAATGATTTACCGAACATTATTTAGTTATATGTTACATATAACTATAAAACTCATTTGTACTCCAATATTAGCCTTAATTGTCAATGTCACTTCGATGAATTTACATAATTTAAATTATTTATTTACTTACAATCTATTTATAATATTAGATTACCATAATTAGGATAGTTGAACATTTTATATAATGCAAGTGAAAGCATTTTAAATAACTGAATTTTTTAACAAACTTAGTATTGTTTGAGTTTATGACAATTAAAGCGGTGAACATTAGACCATATATAAACTATTTAATAGACAAGAAAATAGTTAAAACTTGGTTTTAGTAAAAACTTACAAAATTAGTTAATGGCTTCATTGTGGTAAAAGATATGAAAAAGCTAAATGGTTATAATAAAATTATCAAACAAATTATAACCAAGCCATTTATAACCTTAGACACAAGCTGAAAGTTGACCAACTAAAATGAGGTAAAAATAGTAAAACGATTGATTGAAATATTGAAGAGGTTTCAAAAGTTGTGTTGAATTTTAAAGCAATAGAATGATATATGGTTAAGTAGATAAACTAATAGAAAGGATGAAGCCGCATTTCACCGATGGAAATGTTGTTGTGAAATTGTTTGAAGATAGTGAAGATGGAAAATGCAAACATATCCAAATTGATAAATAAAAAATGCAGGAAAAATTATTTTTTAAAAAAAGTCAACATTCAAGTCTTTAAAATTAATGATACTACTGCCTTCGTGTTGGTTTTGGATGATAAAAAAATACGTATACATGTTTTATTATTTACACTTTCGGCTGATGGTTGTGAGAGGTTATTTCTAACTTGGAAAGGGAATGTAAGAGAGTTAAAAATGTGGGTTGGAAAGCTTAAACGTGGAGGGAGAAAAGGCTTTCTTAGAGGGTTACGAAGAAAGGAGCCTCACGGGAGAACTTGCTTGAGACATCTTAGGGGATTTTCAGAGCCCCTCCTTACCACACCGTCACCTTATTGGCAAAGCTACATAACTTCAAAATTTTAGGGAAACACATGCCGAATAATAACATGATCTCAACATTACAACGAATGAATTGAAGTGAAAGAAACACATGCTCTGGGGGCTTTAATTTGAGGAATTAACAAATATAGGGTGGCTTAATACACTAATCTCAATTCAAGGGTGACTTATACTCTATTAAAAATTTAATGGTAAATTGTATGATAATCTCTAAATTAATAATCTGTAAATTACCCATGGTTTCGAGTAAATAATTTTAAAAATAAAATTTTAATCTAAATCCAAAATATGGCCCCCGATCTGCCAAAGCAAGGAGCAACTGCATGGCTGCCAAATCTAACCTCCCCTATTCGACCACCAAGGGGCCAACCGGCCCAATTGACTGCTGCAGGGGTGGCCAGATCGCCACCTCCCAATGGGCTGTCCTACTGGTCAATCGTCGACGTTGACCAGCTTAACTAAACTTTTTACTACAGAAATTAAATTAGTTATTTTAAAAAAATTAACCCAATTGGGGAAAAATTAGATATTTTATTAAAAATACATTAATAGCTTAGAAATCATCGTTCAATCTTGAATAGTATAATAAATTACTTCCAATAGTATATTCCTTTGGCGAGTTTATTTGTGGCACATATCCATAAAATGAATAAATACCGGCACCTATAATTAGACTAGGTTATAAGCACGAAATTTAAACCCAAATTACGTGCTAATTATAAGACAGCTAAGTAATAATTTTATTAAGGGGAGACATAACAAGTAACATACAATGTTTCATCCACCATAATACTTCATATGACTAATTATTTTGAAGGAAACATACACAGTATTTAATTAACAACAACCAGGAGGTAATGGACGATTGGGGCCAGGTGGTGGGTAGTCTTCTGGTTCCAAAGCTTCATCGATAACGGGAATTGGATGGGAACTTTTCAAGTTCTTGTTGTTGTTACTTATGGAACCCAGAGGATCCACTAACATCTGCAGTGACAACAAAAATGAGATCAACAAGAAATAAAACAAACACATTTCTTTGTGAGTTGCGAGCATAGGCGACGATACACAACAAATAAAACAAACACTTCTTCTTTGTGTAATATCCAACATCATAAATTGCTCATGTTCTAAATGTCTCAAGTATTGAAAAAAGGCATAGAGAGAGAGAGAGATCAACCTTACGATCGCGGTGTAAGCCGTGAGCATAGGCAAAGATAGAGGGCTGGACAATAAGAAGAAGCACGAAGGCACAAAGAAACTGCTGCATGGCCTTTGACATCCTCAAATTTCAAGCTCTTCTTTAAATCTTTAATTTGTACTTTGTGGGAGAAAAGCATGCGCAATTTATAGGGTCATTGGAGTATCTGTGATTTTCCAATTTGGTGACATTGAATTGTTGTGAGCTGATGTGGATACAAATATCGAAGAGTTAAAAGTGGATTCGCATTTTGTGTTGATGCACTTAGGTGGTCTCAGTGTTCATTCTAGGAGATTAAAGAAGGATGTTGAAGTTGTTGATCAGGCCAATTTGGAGGGGTTCTTCAAGGGGTCTCAAATTAAGGTCTACCCATTGGGATTTTAAACAAAGGTCTATTAAAGAGGTTTAGCTTAAAAGGCAAGATCTTTCCATTATCTTCTTGGGTTATCAAGTGGCAAACTAAGTATTTAATGAATTGTCTCCATAAGGTTTTCATAGTTTTGACGTAGCTTGCATATTTGTGGCTGTTCAAGGTGCATGAATGTGAATTATTGTCGATGGTTCATGATTGTTAGCCGAATAAATGTAAAGATAAATTAGTACAATTTAATAACCATGTAATAATACATAGTTAATAATAAATCACATCAATCATGATCATCACTTGTAATTAAGAAGGTATTGTATAAATGATTAGCTTGCACTTTCAGTCAGACCCTATTTTGCGTGCCTCACTTGTGGCACTACCATGAATTTATATAGAACTCTAACTCATCAGCCACATTAACCTCGTTAAATAGTTCTTCGACAAAATATAAGGCTTGCGTGTACGGAAAATAGATTGTCTACTGAACTTGGTTTGCATAGAACTCAAACTCATCAACCACATCAACCGTGGTTTTAAATTGTTGATATTAGTTTAGCTTTTGTTATATGGAGATGATTGGATTCGTCATCTTGTATTATACGTTTGAATAATCGATTGTCTGGTGTGTGGCCTTGTGTAGTAGCCCAGTTGTGGTGATCCACATTAACCTTTTGTGTGAAGTCTCTTGTTCTATTTTCTATTATTTGCAGAAGATCCTATTTGCCGGCTGTTTATTTGGTGCTAATCCACATGTGTTCCAACATTTGCACACTTATACCTTATTGATTATTTTTTCACAAAATTAAATGATTTTTGGTTGCCGGACGTAAGACCGAAGGTCAACCGAAGGTTGAAATTCACTTCTTTCTTGAATGTGCCTCCGTACTTTTGGTTGCCAACGTCCTAACCGAACGCTACCCAAAGTCCCAGTGACTTCAACACTACAAAAGCCTTTTGAGATGATTTTGGCCCAAGTTATTCTTGTTTTTTACTTACTCAACCTTAGAAAGTTAGAGTATTGTCACGTTAAACCAAGGTTCAACACGTCCCACGGATCAGAACCAAAATCACTGTAATGTGTATGGTCACGTCAGCTTGTTGGGTCTTAGTGAAGTGAGCGCCGTTGCACCGAGAGTTTTTCCGTTCTCCATAAAAACCGACCCTTCACTCCTCATTTCACCCTTTTTTCTGCTCCCTCTGACTTTCGTCCTTCTTCCTCTCCTCTCAACCTCCTCCAACACTCTTCTAGCCTTCTTTTCATGCTCCCAAGCTCCTAGGAATGGTAACTTTCGCGGTAGAAAGCTCCCAAGGACCTCCTTCTATATCCCTTTAATGTAAAGCTCTCTCCTTTCTTCTCCTTTTTCGCATTTGTCGATCTGTGGGCATGTAGGTTTGTTGTGGTTGATTTTTTGTCATGATTTTTCTTTTGTAGATATCTCTCTTGGGAGCAGTTTAGACATTTTTTGAGCTTAATTAGTTTTGAAATGAAAAATCTATGTTGTTTTTACCAGGCATATCTCCTGCTATATTTTATTTGTGCACGATTATTGTTGCCTATTGTACTTGACATGTAGATTGACAAGTTATGTGCATATGGTTTTGCATGATATGGTCGTGTGATGCTTTTATGGTTGCAAAATTTGGAGAAAGTTGGCAACTTTCCTGTTTCCAATGACATAGCTGCAGCCCATGTTACCGATTGTTCCACCGTGGGACTGTTGATATTTGGATAAAAGCTTTTGCACATATGTCGGGTTTCATGTTGGCTAGGTCCTGCTAAAACATGAAGCCTAAATGGACATCTTCTTGGTAACAACTAATCTCGGACTATGCATGTTGTGATGTACACGATCGTGTTGTTACTAATCTCGGACGATGCATGTTGAGATGTGAACTATTGTGTTGTTAGTGTGACTAGAGTCCGACATTAGGGCTATTTTTGTAAAGTGTAAAAATCATGTAATAATCTTTAGAATGTTTACTTAAGAGACAATAAAGTTTGGGCAATTTGGGTGTCATTTAGATAGCTAATAAAGTTAGTTAATTTGAGTGGGCGAGAATGTAGGGTCAAACTACAGTTCACGATCACGGTGTGAAAAAACCTTAAAGCATAGTTGTTAAGTATTTAAAAGTATATAATATTTACTAATATTTTTAATGTGATTTTGTACTTCTTCGTATATAAACATTATTAATTAGGTAATATTTCTCTTTATATTCTAGTTAATTAATATTTTATGAGATATACTTGCTTCTAGAGTTTTAATGTAGAAAAAGATGAAACAAATTAAGCATAGGGTTTGCTGGTCATAGCATTGAACCCCACTCATTGATGGTTACAATTTTTTATGTTGACAAAGCTCAAAGTTGACTTGGAAGTACACCATCGGGTCGCTCACTTAATTCCTTGTTTAATTGCACCATTAGTCAAATGATAGTAAAATTTATTGAAAGTTTACGGAGACTTTACCTTGTATGCCTATCATATTATAAAAAAATGTTAGAGCATTTGGAAGGAAGCTTCAAGGGAGAGCTTGCTTTTGGAGCCCCTCCTCTCCACACTATGCCACCTATTGGGAAAGCTACATAACTTGTCATTGTTTAAAAATAACAACTCAAAAGCTCAAGGAAACATATTCCCAATAATAACTTGCTTTCAATATTACATGTAGATTTTCATTTTATTTTTAATTATAAACAACGAATTGCAGTGAAAGAAACACATGCAGAAGTGAGTTTTATAATTCAAGAGTGTGACTAATATTCTACTAAAAAATTAATGTTAGATTGTATCATAATCTCCCAATTACCCATGGTTTGTGTAAATTATTTAAAAAATACAATTTTAACCTAAACCCAAAATATGGTGACGTTCAATAGTTGTGAGCTGATGTGGATGCAAATATCGAAGAGTTACATGTGGATTCACATTTTATGTTGATGCACTTAAGGTGGTCTCAATGTTATATTCTAAGGGATTGAAGAAGGCTGTTGAGGTTGTTGATCCGGCCAATTTGTACCCTTTTGTTTTTCAATGTTGTGCCCTTTTGTTTTCCTATGAAAAAGACTTCATTTTTTTAAACTCATGTCTTCTTCTCCACATTTCCAAATTATGTCAAAACATCACCTTTGTATTTTTTGAGGCAAGATTTTGTAGCGCTATCAATGGTACTTGAATTAGCGCCACCAAAATCTGCCAAAAATGATTGTCGAAGTTGATCATACGTCGTGGTGCCCGTGTGTCCGCCAACTTTGTAGTGTCGTATCTCTGTCGTCTGAACTTCATTATCGGTAAAACCAACTGGATTGGAACCTTTTCATTCAATTTTTAATCTTGTTTGGTCAATCTTTATCACTTTATCCCTATATTGACTCTTTGACCTTTCTTTAGTGAGTTGTGGATTTGAACCTTGCATCAGTCAATATCCTTCATTTGAATTCCAAATTTTGTTATTCTTTCACTATAATTTTTTTATATTTCATACATTGTGTCTTATTATTTTAATAACTTTTTTGTCGTCATTATATATTAATTAATTAAGCAATATATTCTATTATTGATTCATTAATATATAATTTAAAAAAATTGGAAGTATTTTTCTAACAATTTTCCTTCGTTGTTGATCTTAAATAAGGATTTTTGGTGAAATCCTTATCCCTATATATTTTCTGATTTGTATTTTAGAAGAGAAAAATGTTTTATCATTATTTTAATGATTGACACATTTTTTTGTAGTAATTGCAGGAATTATGCCAATATGCTATTTATCATTTTCCCATGTCTTGGTACCTGAAGGAGTACGTTGGTGCACTATTATTTATTTGGGTTTTGGTGAAGTATTTCAAATTGGATATCGACCTCGTTTTGCATGTTAGATTAATTAGTTGATTTGATGCGCATACCCATTCATGTATCATATCTATTTTTGGTTTGTTGTTGACTTGAGTTTGTTCATAGGTTATGTAGTTCGAGGTTGTCGGTAAATTAATTGAAGCGTTGATACCAAGTTTGTTTAGAACTCATTTCTTGTTTTACACCTTTCTATTTGGTTGGGTGGGTTATTTTGAATCATCATACGAGTTAAGAGGAGGAGTTTTAAGATAATCCATTTAATTCATAGCGTCATGTTTGTGCCATGTCTTGAGTTGTTTACATAAACCCTCAAAATTGATATCTTTTGAGTTGTTTTCATAAACCAAAAAATCTAACTAAGTTGCCTTCTTTTCAGAGGTTTATTATTATTTTCGTGCCTTATTATGTTATATTTTGTGGTTTTGTGGTTTTTGAGTGTGTGGGGATTATTTGAAATTGTTTCAGGGAAGTCCTATTTCTAAGTATAAGACCCATGACGTAACCTGTTAAGGACCCCAATTGCTTCATTGTCGATGAGATTGGTTCATCACTCCATTTCTTTTCTTGTTGTGTCATTTTCACCTCCATGTATATGAACATGTCATACCTGGGAAGGCATAGCGTATGTCATAATTGCAGTGTACGGAGTGAGTGTCAAGGTGGTGGTTGGAAAGAATAGGTCAGGGTGCCCTTACTTGCACTAGGGTGCATTCTGGTGTAGTTTTTGTTTTTAGTTTTATTCATTCTTCTTAGTTTTCATCCTTCTCAGTAGGAAAAGAAATTGAGTGGTTCATGAAAACCTCATTTGAGTTTAAACTGTGAGTATGTGGATTTTTTTATTGCTATGCAAAGCATTTTGTAAATCAAGGTACATTTTTGCTAATTCTAAAATTAATATTTTAAGATAATATTGGTTAGAAAGACTTTCTGATTTTGCATTGACACAACTTCTCAACTTGTAAAATTAATGTTAGGTAAATATAAAGCACGAACACTTAGTAATTCACTCCTTAATTCTCACCTTTTCACAGAAATTCATCCTAATTTCACCTTTTAAAATTTCAATAACAATTTTTATCTCAAAATGCTTCAGTGTATAGTAGTGTAACAGTGCTAGGTAGCTAACAACAATACCCAAACCTATCCAATTAGCAAAGGCATGAGAAAGTGAACTACAAAAGATTCACACCATAAACGAGACATTGTAACAACTTATTATTAATCATAATCAGATAGTATGTAAACATTGACACCATAAACGAGACATTGTAACAGCTTATTATTAATCATAATCAGATAGTATGTATTCATGCATTGACAAATGACATATAAAAATGGTGGCTGACGCAGATATTTTCGTTATTATCTAGTACAAATTCTAAGGATAAACTTCAATCACGCAGCGGTAACCCAAAGCATGAGTGAACTTGTAGTCGGAGAACCCAGCATCTTCAAAAATCTTCTTCCACTCTTCCTTTTCCCTCTCCTTGCCCATGGAGACCACCAACATAAAGACATCATAGGCAAACTGTGTTTCCCTTGCCACACCATTGCTGCAGCTGGGATCGACCACCATGTCCACTATTATCACCTTCCCTCCGGCCTCCTTCGACGGAATCGCCTCCTTGCACTTCTTTAGTATCTCTACGCACTCCTCGTCCGTCCAGTCATGAAGCACGAACTGCCCATTTTAATCAATCAAGCAATCAATCTAGGCTCCAATCAGATGGCCCACTTAAATTTCTTCAAACTCAATTTTACGTAAAACCACAAATTTTTCAAGTCAATTCCATCTTCTCAGTGTTATAATTCGTTAATGATTTTGGCTTGATTAGACTCCATTATTTTTTAAATTTATTCCTCAAATTAATTAATAAAATATTATTAAAGTCTTTGAATTCTTTAAAAGTTACTTTTTAATATTATTAATTATATGTTTGCATTACTAGTGCAACATTTAACATATTTAATTAATATTCTTGGATTTGACAATTTGATCATTCAATCAATTGTAGTAAAGTCAAGAGCTGTTATGTATGTTTTTTTATGTAGTTGTTATCATAATTCTAAAATTACTTCATTTTAACGCAAAATATGTCCTCGATCTAACTTCAGATTTTGGCATTCCAAGTCAAATTCTGTGATGATAATTAATTGTAAGAATATTCTATTGATAACTCTATGATATAGTTTTCAAACTTTTTTACTTCAAAAACTTTGTGACTCGATTCTATTCTATTACTTCTCCGGACAAACTCCATAAATGAATACCTAATAACAACTTCAGTGATTGACTCTCCGAGTCAAGTAATAAATAGTACTTAAAGCAATTTAGTTTTTTTAATTTGGGTAAATCAATATTTAGAGTAATATAAATTATATGTTTATCAATTTTAAGTGTCAAGAGAGTCAATCACATATGAGTGTCGAGTCAAGTCTGAATTTTTGAGTTTTTAAACTACGCTTTGTTGAAATCCCGGGTCAAGTAATACTTAAGAGGACGTCATCTCTTCTTATTCCTTTAACTATACCAAAATTAGTAGAAAAATACTAAACAAAAATTAGAAATAATGCAAATTATAGCATTAAAATATTTTAATGCTAAATGATAATAATTACTACATACTCTACATTATCTTCAATATGTTCATGTATTGAAGAATTGATCATGTAATAAATAGGACTCTTGACTATATATATTATATATATAATTTATATAATCAATGAAGTAATTATAAATTATGAATTACTTTGTTGATTATAAATTAATATAAATTATAAATATTTATAATCTATATTATATATATTTATAATCAACAAAGTAATTTATAATTTACAAATTATAAATTATATATATATATCGCTTGACGCCGGAGTCACATACCTTGAGGAACACTGCATCGGCCGGGGGAATGGATTTGAAGATGTCGCCTCCCACAAACTTGACGCCTGAGTCATCCTCCTCCTCGGGCAAGCCGGCCACCACATGCGGCTGGTCGAGCACGGTGACTTCGATCTCCGGAAAGGCCCTGGCAATGGTCTTGGCCGCCATCCCAACGCCCCCGCCGGCGTCCACCACGGAGCGAAGCCCCCGGAACACGTCGCCGCAGTTTTTCACCAAGGCATCCATGAGGTGTTTGGAGTCCGCGGCCATGGTGTCGTTGAGCAAGCCCTGCAGCCGTGGCTTGCTCCGTAAGTAGTCCCATGTGTTCATTCCATGTGCTACCTGGAAGGGCGTCTCCGCCCCATCTTCTACCTTATACCACTCATCTAAATGGTTCCAAAGGCCCACCATGTCGGGCTCCAAGCTCAGGAGCGAGTTGAGAGCCAAGCTCGTGCCGCCGGGGCCCGGCAGGAGGAGCCGGGAGGCCGGGGTGAGCGCGTATGCGCCGTTCTGGTCTACGGCGAATATGCCGGAGTTGGTGAGCAGCCTCATGAGGCGGCGGAGGGGGTCGGCCTTGGCGGCAGGGATGGGGACGGCGGCCATGAGCTCAGTGGAGGGCGGCGGGGCGGCCGTGGTTGTGGATGATCTCCGGTATGCGGAGTCGGATGGCGCACTTGAGGGCCATGGATTTGACGAAGCTGTAGAAGTTGTTCCATAGCAGGGACTCCGCCTGCCATGTCTCCTCCGTATTCATCACTCTCTCGTTGCTCTTCACATGCCCCATTTCTTGCTGATATCAAATATATCTTTTAAATTTTGTGTGGACAGAATGAAGGAGCTAGATGAATAGTATTTATATACACAAGTGTTCCCACTTAGGGCAGCTCCGGTGGCCCCTTAAAATTTTTTTTCCCAGTTCTTTTTTTGTTTTTTTATTGAATGATAATTGGGTATTTTAATTAATTTGTTCCTTTTTCCAGTAATTTATTTTAATTCTCTCGCCACTATTAGTATAAAAAATTATCTCCTTTTTATTCGGTAAAAAGATCTAAACGTAAAAAATGGCTTTCCCCTTCGTGCATCCCGGTATATATCCGATATCTCTAGGCGTTCTCAATACACAGACATTATGAAGCTGACATAATTATCTCTTTTGTAACTACATGATCACATTAATTAACCCCTGAAGAATTATCCAAATCTATGACAATGTAAATCATTTTAACGTGGTTAGGTGTGCCAATAACGTGTGAGAAGTATTTCAAGTTGTTGAGTGTGATATAGGATTCTGTAATGCATGCAAATAGTGCGTTGGTCAATTCAAAATTGGCAACTTTTCTGAATTTCTATGATTGACTTTTCTAGAAATTTCTCCCACGCGAGAGGTATGTTTGACACACCCGATGCATGCCTTGAAAGAAAATGTCTTTAACAAATGGGTTAATTTCTAGTAGAAGACGATAATGGTAAAAGTTAGTATGTAAGAACCCAAAATTAATCTCCCATTTAATATCTATTCACATAAGATTTGATATATTAGTATAGATGTTTATATCATCTTCAATTACGTTAACAATTATAAAGAGATGATTAATTTGTTCTATTAATTTGCACTTAGACAAACAGGATCATTATAGATAGTCTCATGAGCCAATATTAATTGGTGGGATAGATTAGGCTAGACTTTGACCAAAAGGACTAACGACAATTTTATAAAGTGAGTAAATTGTAAGAACTTTAAAATTAATCTCACGTCTAATAATTGTTGGTGCAAGATCTAATTAATTATTGGGCATATGCATATGCATATAATGTTTAATTTGAATTTGCCATTTGCAAAGAACATTTAAGCTCGTTAATTTATACTTGAATTGGATCGCTGCATAATTAATTATGAAATGAGACATGCACCAATCGATCCTTTTGCTTCAAATGATATAATACGTGATTTCTAACCCCCCTTATCGGAGTACGTTCGGTTAGTATATATAGATGCAAATGGTTATGTCTACATGCGAGTGTTTTTCATTTAGAAAAGAAGTTTACCGAGATTTTTCTTCCGCTAACACTGACATTTTAACAAGTGTCATTAACAAGGTGAAGTACACTTGTAAAAAAAGTAAGGTGAAGTACACTAGTAAAAAAAGAAGAAAATATGGCAAGTGTTATTAACCATCTTGACCAATGTCGGAAGAAATCTTAATTTACTCCAATATATTTTGAATGGTCTATTTATCCTATATTTGTTCGTGTTTTAAGACATCAAAATTGTTTACACTTGGAGGAGTAATAATGTAAATGTCAATTAATAGTTCTCTTTCCTAGTAGCTTTAGCTTATGATACAAGTGATAAACCCTAAAATTTACAAAATCATATGGCAATAGGCACAAGAAAAATGCCATCAGTGGGTGCTTGTACTGAAGATACGTTGCACTAAAACAAATGTATTACTAAAAGTTTGATGTTGTAAGGGGTGTAACAAATCTTTTGAGCGTAAAAAATGCTGACAATAATTTTGTTAGAAAACACGGGCACATAGATATATATATATATATATATATATATATATATATATATATATAGGTAAAAGTATTGCTCGAGTACAATCTTGGCTGTTGGATTAGCATCCAACGGCCAAGATCTAAAAAGAAGGGTGGCGGCGCCGCCGCAACAGCGGCAGCGGAGGGGCGGGAAGGCTGCCCGGCCACGGCGACAGGGGACGGGGTGCGTGGCGCGGCGGGGTGGCGGGTGGTGGCCGAGGTGGGGCGCGGCGGGTTGGCGGGCGGGGGCCGAGGTGGGGCGCGGCGGGGTGGCGGGCGGGGGCCGAGGTGGGGCGCGGCGGGGTGGCGGGCGGGGGCCGAGGTGGGGCGCGGCGGGGTGGCGGGCGGGGGCCGAGGTGGGGCGCGGCGGGGTGGCAGCGGGGGCCGAGTGGGGGCGGTGCAGGGTGGCAGCGGGGGCCGAGTGGGGGCGGTGCAGGGTGGCAGCGGGGGCCGAGTGGGGGCGGTGCAGGGTGGCGGCGGGGGCCGAGGGGGGCGGGCAAGGTGGCGGCAGGGGCCGAGGGGGGCGGGCAAGGTGGCGGCAGGGGCCGAGGGGGGTGCGGCGGGGTGGCGGGCGGGGGACGGGGGGGGCGTCGCGCGGCGGGGGACGGGTGGCAGTGGTGTCGCTCGGCGGCGGGGCAGCGGGCCGACAGGGGAAGATGCAGGGCGGCTAGATCCGCCTCGCCGTCGCCCGGCGGTTACGTCGCCGCCCCGGCGGGGCGGTGACGGGTGGGGCAGGGGGTGGCGTCGCGTCGGCTGGGGTGGTGGCGACGCGTCGGCCGGCGGCGGCGCCCAGATTCTTTTTTATGGGGGGCATGTTTCAGCTGTTGGATTTGATCCAACGGCTGAAACACGGCAGGACAGCTATCTTGGCTGTGCTGCAGTACAGCAAATCCCCCTTGATGGTCGGAGTTTTGACACACCATCAAGCCGCATCTTTCTTGCCTCCATCCAGCCAGTCCAGGCTGCCTCCAACCACGCTGCTGCTTCCAATAGCCTCCCATCATCACTAACTGTGTACCCCACTTGCAAGCTGCCATTAGAAAATCCAGAATTGGCCGGGAAACCATCAACAATCTGCCCACCAGAGCAGCAAGGGACAGAAACCTGAAAACACATCCTCAAGCTTGGTTACCCCGTCCAGCAAGCACAGGCCGCTTCTGGCCTCTCCACCATATCAAACGTATTTCTATCATGCCCATCAACAAAACCCAACCATGATCTTGTTGGGGTCCCTCATCATACGACGTAATGTGAGAACACATGCAACTACATCGAAAATCATAAAGACATGGACTTATTCCAAGAGGTATAACGAATTCAAAAGAATTGTTGAAGACGATGAGTATTTAGTATTTAGCTCTTGGTATCTACTGAGGCTAGTTTTCTTTTCCTATATATATATATGTAGTTGTATTGTGAGTGAAATAGAACTAAAAAGACTACAACTGAAGAGTGTATTCTAATTGGAATGTGTTCCAATTAGAGGTCGAGTGTATTCCTAATTGGAGTACACTCAGCTAGAGGTGACTATTCCCAATTGGAGTAATTTGATGTAGTTGCTTTGCCCAAAGTGTGTGCCCATTATTTAATTATAGTGGATTGTTTGTGGTTTCCCTTATATTTTGAGGTTTCACATTAAATTTTTGTGTATTTATTGACTATTGTTTATTACTTGTCAATGCATATCAAGGAGTTTAGGGATTTTGTGTGTTACAATCCCAACAAGTAGTATCAGAGCCAAGTTCGAGCCGGGTTTGCTTACACCGATTATTGTTGTTTCCTTCATGGGTTCCACCTGATGATTTGAAGAGGAGTTTGCCAAGTGGGTGCCGTCTGATTTAAGGGGAGTGTGTCAGACGATGATGGTTTCGGGCCACGCCCGATGTGTGAAGGGGAGTTGTTAGGTTTGTCCTACATCGGTCGTAGAGGTTGTTGGTGACTTGTATATAGGCTAATGGGAAAGCCTTATTCCTTGAGCTAGCTTTTGGATTAAGAGAGGCCCGTAACACCTATTGCGAGTTTCCTTTGGTTGTTTAAAGTCCCTTTTGGGGGCCCGAAGGGTCCAACAGTGGTTTCGGAGCTTGGGTGGGGATCCAAAGGGCCCAACAAGTAGTATCAAAGTAGGTTCATCTGCCTGTGGAGGTTCGTGGAGAAGATTAAACTTCTTGTTTGCTTTTGACAAGATGGTCGAGAAGAGTACAACCATATTTCTACTTCCTAAATTTGATGGAAGTAATTTTCCTATGTGGAAGGTGAAGATTCATGTCAAATTGGTGAAAGATGGTTGTGATGTTGCTCTTAAAGGCAAGGATCATAAACCAGAAGGTATGATAGATGCACAATTTATTGAAAAAGATGAGATTGCTAAGGTTGATATTTTATTGGCCTTAGATGATAAGGTTTTATTTAATGTACAAAGGCTTTGTCGGATAATCTTCACAGAATATATGAAGATAAGTCCTTAGTAAGTAAGATTTTTCTAAGGAGGCAATTATATAATTTGAAGATGAAGGATAAAACTTCTATTCATGAACACTTAAATGTGTTTAACAGCTTGATGAATGACCTATTCAGAACAGGTGTAAAGGTTGATGAGGAAGAACACACCACCTTACTTCTCTGTTCAATGCCGGACTTGTGGGATAATTTAATTATGAGTTTGAACCATGTTTCTGAACTTGACTTAAACTTTGTTATAGCATCTCTTATTAGAGGAGCTAAGAAGAAAGTCAGAATATCTACTTCATCTTCAAGGAAGCAAGCCTTGATTTCTGAGGAGAGCAAGAGTGGGTTCAAGTGGACAAATAATGGAAGAAAGGTGATAAGGTGCTTCTATTGTAACAAGGTTGGTCACATAAAAAGGTATTGCAAAAAATTAACAAGGGATATGCAACATGAAAAGGAAAAGGACCAAGAACAACAAAATGATGAAGCCAATTCTATTAATTATGGAAATGACTTAGTACTTTTTACTTCTTGTAATGATGAGTGGTTTCATAAGACGGATAATTCAAGTTGGATTGTAGATTCTAGAGCTTCCTTTCATGTAATATCATGTAGAGAGCTCTTTACTACTTATAAATCAGAAAATTTGGGAATGGTGAAGATGGGAAATGGGAAGACATCACGTGTTGTTTGCATGGGAGATGTGCATATGGTGACTAGTTTGGGTCACAAATTATTTTTGAAGAATGTGAGGCATATTCCATGCTTGAAGGAAAATATATTATCTGTGGGCAAGTTGGATGATATTGGCCATAGTTCTCAATTTGCTAGAGGAGTATGGACATTATCTAAGGGTGCTTTTATCATTGCAATAAGGGAAAAATATGGCAGCTTATACAGGACATCCCCTTGCCCGGCCAAGTTTCTCTCCTCCACCAAGATCACTCACACACTCTTCACATGTTGTTCTCCTCTTGTCTGATCTCTACATAAGGATGGCACCTCCTTATATAGACATCCCAGCCTTAGTGTGACACCTCATCAGCTTGCATTCTCACCATCGAAGTCTTGATCAACGGCTCCCATCCTCCAAGCCTTGTCATCGACCCCCTTGGTGTTCCAGCAGAATTACCAGAAAGACCCACCCTTGGGTGTGGCGCAAATGCCTCATCAACTTCCTGGATGTGGCACGGTCGCCTGGTTCGACCCAGCAACCCCAATACCGAACCCTGGTCCGTCTGTTCCACAGCACCCATGCGCGTGCACGATAACCCCTACCGCAGCTTGGCTCGGTCACCCGCACACCTGCGCACCCGCGACTACCGCATGTCGCACGGTAGTACCCGGCCCTGGCGCCTAGCACGCTCGGTCAGTGGTGCTCGATCACTAGCACCCTACGCATCCGGAACCCGCAACTTCTATCTGCACATGATGCTCGGTAGAACGTCCCGGCTGCGCCTGACCCGTCACGCACCTGGAACCCGCACCACGCTCAGCACACGGTAGTGGTGCTCGGTACTCGTTACCGATCATGTCCGCTACCCAACTGCTATCGGTACTGCCCAATATCTCGCCCGGTATAGCAACTCGCCCGATAGACCCCATGCACCACGATGCACTTCACACTAACACGGAAATATGCTCGGTAGATTGTTCACCACTCGGATAGCACCCTACCCGACTTGGACGCGGGAATGCTAGGAACAACCGCCAAACCCTAGCTCTCGTCCGTCCCACGAGCTAAACCCCGTAACAGTAGGACACATCAGCAAGCCATGTTTAAAACACTTGTCAACCATGTGGGCCACATACATGGTTGTGTAATTGTACCCTTTTCATTTTCCTAAAATGATGTATAGACTTACACCTTCTCATTGTCTTAAAACATGTATGTTGTGCTGTTTGGTTTCCTAAAATGTATTTTTCAATGTTGAACCTTTTTGTTTTCCTGTGCAAGAGTTTATTTTTTTAAACTCATGTCTTCTTCTCAACAATTCCATATTATGTCAAAACATCACTTAGTATATCTTAGAGGCAAGATTTTGTAGCACTATCAATGGTACTTGAATTAGCGCCACCAAAATCTGCAAAAAATGATTGTCAAAGTTGATCATTCGTCGTGGTGCTCGTGTGTCGGCCCAACTTTGTAGTGTTGTATCTCTGTCGTCTGAACTTCATTATTGGTAAAAACAACTGGTTTGGAATCTTATCATTCCAAAGTTTAACCTTGCTTGGTCAATCGTCATCACTTTATCCCTGTATTGACTCTGCAACCTCTGTTTAGTGAATTGAAGATTTGAACCTTGCATCAGTCAATCTCCTTCATTTGAATTATAAATTTTGTTATTCTTTCACTATAATTTTTTATATTTCATACATCGTGTCTTATTATTTAAATAATTTTTTTATGATCATTGTATAATAATTAATTAAGCTATATATCCTATTATTGATTAATTAATATATAATTTAAGAAATTGGAAATATTTTTATAACAATTTTCCTTAATTGTTGATCTTAAATAAGGATTTTTTGTGAAATCCTTATCTCTATATGTTTTCTGATTTGTATTTTATAAGATAAAAATGTTTTATCATTAATTTAATGATTGACACGTTTTTTAATAGTAATTGAGGGAATTATGACTATGTTATTTATCATTTTCCCATATGTTGGTACCTAAATGGAGTACGTTGGTGTGCTTGTATTATTTATTTGGGTTTTGGTTAAGTATTTCAAATTGGCATTTAACTAGGTTTGCGTGCTAGATTAATTAGTTGATTTGACGTGCATTCCCATTCATGTATCATATCTATCTTTGGTTTGTTATTGACTTGAGTTCGTTTATTGGTTATGTAGTTTGAGGTTGCTGGTAAATTGATTGAAGTTTTGATACAAAGTTTGTTTAGGACTCACTTCTTATTTTACACTTTTCTATATGGTTGGGTGGGTTGTTTTGTATCAGAAGACGAGTTAAGAGACAGTGTTTTTCAGATAACCCTATTAATTCTGGCAAGAAGATGTCATCTTTAATAACCTTCGAGGATGATATCTCTTGAGTTATTTTCATAAACCAAAAGATCAACAACAAGTTACCTTCTTTCAAAGGCCTATTATTAATTTCCTGCCTTATTATATTATATTTTGTGGTTTTCGATTGTGTGGAGATTATTAGAAATTGTTTCGAGTATGTCTTACTTCGAAAGATAAGACCCATGATGTAACCTTCTTTTCTTGTTGTGTCATTTTCATCCTAGTGTATATAAGCATTTTACACCCGGTAAGGCATATGGTATTCATGTATTGTACTCTGCAGCGTGTGTCATAATTGCAATATACTTGGCTTGCCTTCAAAACTAAGAGGAGTGGTGCATGGTAGTGATTGGCAAGGATAGGTGAGGGTGCCCCTACCTACACTAGGGTGCATGCCGGTGTAGTTTTCTTTGCTTGGTTTTGGTTCTTATTGTGGTGATCTATCCCCCTACTTTATTTTGTTAGGAAAGATTGAGTTTGTATGTCAGTCTATTATTGTAGCTATTTTGTTTTATATATATATATATATATATATATATATATATATATATATATATATATATACTTGTGGTTGCTGGTAAATTGATTGAAGTTTTGATACTTTGTTTAGGACTCACTTCTTATTTTACACTTTTCTATATGGTTGGGTGGGTTGTTTGTATCAGAAGACGAGTTAAGAGACCGTGCTTTTCAGATAACCCTATTAATTCTGGCAAGAAGATGTCATCTTTAATAACCTTCGAGGATGATATCTCTTGAGTTATTTTCATAAACCAAAAGATCAACAACAAGCTACCTTGTTTCAAAGGCCTATTATTAATTTCCTGCCTTATTATATTATATTTTGTAGTTTTCGATTGTGTGGAGATTATTAGAAATTGTTTCGAGTATGTCTTACTTCGAAAGATAAGACCCATGATGTAACCTTCTTTTCTTGTTGTATCATTTTCATCCTAGTGTATATAAGCATTTTACACCCGGTAAGGCATATGGTATTCATGTACTGTACTCTGCAGCGTGTGTCATAATTGCAATATACTTGGCTTGCCTTCAAAACTAAGAGGAGTAGTGCATGGTAGTGATTGGCAAGGATAGGTGAGGGTGCCCCTACCTACACTAGGGTGCATGCCGGTGTAGTTTTCTTTTGTTGGTTTCGGTTCTTATTGTGGTGATCTATCCCCCTACTTTATTTTATTAGGAAAGATTGAGTTTGTATGTCAGTTTATTATTGTAGCTATTTTATTTTATATATATATATATATATTTGTGGTGTGCCTTGTGTGTCGCCAGTAAATACTGGGAAATGCTTGAAACTTCACATATGCATATACTTTGTCACGATGATGTTTATGTGTTTTAGTTTATTCATGTATTTCTACTATTTCTCTTATATACTTGCCAACAATATACGGACCACATGTTTGGGAATCCATCTTTAGCAATTTATATTTTTTATATAATATTTTTTAATTTGCATTCATTTATAATTCTTTTATTTTTGGGTTCAAGGTTGGTTGTCTTCCTTCGAAGACATCAAGAGGGTGTAGATCTCAGGGGGTGACTTGTGGGTGCTACTTTACATATAATTGAGTTTAGATGTAGTACATTTATTGTAATATAACATTTTGATTTAGTTTAGCGATGAACTGAACATAGGATGTTACAGTGATACTTAACAATTAAATGCAAGGACGGGGAGAAAAAAAAGGTTGGTAGGGAAAATACTTAGATATGTCTACAGCATGACTCTAGTTTTATTCTTCTTAGTTTTCATTCTTCTCGGTAGGAAAAGAAATTGAGTGATTCATGTAAACCTCATTTGAGTTTAAACTGTCACTATGTGGGTTTTTTATTGCTATGGAAAGCATTTTGTAAGTCAAGGTACATTTTTGCTATTCTAAAATTAATATTTTAAGATAATATTGGTTAGAAAGGCTTTTTCATTTTAAGGCTGCAGCTGGGATCGACCACCATGTCCACTATTATCACCTTCCTTCCGGCCTCCTTGACGGAATCGCCTCCTTGCACTTCTTTAGTATTTCTACGCACTCCTCGTCCGTCCAGTCATGAAGCACCAACTGCCCATTTTAATCAATCAAGCAATCTATCTAGGCTCCAATCAGATGGCCCACTTAAATTTCTTCAAACTCATTTTAACGTAAATCCACAATTTTTCAAGTCAATTCCATCTTCTCAGTGTTAAAATTCGTTAATAATTTTGGCTTGATTAGACTCCATTATTTTTTCAATTTATTCCACAATCTGTGAATTCTTTAAAAGTTACTTTTTAATATTATTAATTATATGTCTGCATTATTAGTGCAACATTTAACATATTTAATTAATATTCTTTGATTTGACAATTTGATCATTCAATCAATTTTAGTAAAGTCAAGAGTTTTACATATGTTTTATTTACTTAGTTGTTATCATAATTCTAAAATTACTTCATTTTAACGCAAAATATGTCCTCGATCTGACTTCAGACTTTGGCATTCCAAGTCAAATTCTAAGTCAAACTTTGTGATAATAATTAATTGTAAGAATATTATGATATAGTTTTCAAACTTTTTTACTTTAGAAACTCCCCCGACTAGATTCTATTCTATTACTTCTCCAGACGAACTCCATAAATGAATACCTAATAACAACTTCAGTGATTGACTCTCAGAGTCAGAGTCAAGTAATAAAAATTCTTAAAATAATTTAGTTTTTTTAATTTGGGTAAATCAATATTTAAAGTAATATAAATTATATATTTATCAATTTTAAGTGTTAAGAGAGTAGGTGCCAATTTTATATAATATTTTCCTTATTTAATTGAAAAATAATACATATGAGTGTCTAGTCCGAATTTTAAGTTTTTAAACGATGCTTTGTTGAAATCCCGGGAAAAGTAATACTCAAGAGGACATCATCTCTCCTTATTCCTTAACTATACCAAAATTAGTAGAAAAATACTATACAAAAATTAGAAATAATGCAAATTATAGCATTAAAATATTTTAATGCTAAATGATAATAATTGCCACATACTCTACATTATCTTCAATATGTTCATGTATTGAAGAATTGATCATGTAATAAATAGGACTCTTGATTATATAAATTATATATAAAATTCATATAATCAACGAAGTAATTATAAATTATGAATTACTTTGTTGATTATAAATTAATATAAATTATAAATATTTATAATTTATATTTTATATATTTATAATCAACAAAGTATTTTATAATTTATAAAGTATAAATTTTATATATATATCGCTTGACGCCGGAGTCACGTACCTTTAGGAACACTGCGTGAGCCGGGGGAATGGATTTGAAGATGTCGCCTCCCACAAACTTGACGCCAGAGTCATCCTCATCGGGGAAGCCGGCCACCACATGCGGCTGGTCGAGCATGGTGACTTCGATCTCCGGAAAGGCCCTGGCAATGGTCTTAGCAGCCATCCCAACGCCCCCGCCGGCGTCCACCAAGGAGCAAAGCCCCCTGATCCCGTCGCTGCAGTTTTTCACCAAGGCCTCTATGAGGTGTTTGGAGTCCGCGGCCATGGTGTCGTTGAGCAAGCCCTGCAGCCGTGGCTTGCTCCGTAAGTAGTCCCATGTGTTCATTCCATGTGCTACCTGGAAGGGCGTCTCTGCCCGATCTTCTACCTTATACCACTCATCTAAATGGTTCCAAAGGCCCACCATGTCGGGCTCCAAGCTCAAGAGCGAAATGAGCGCCAAGCTCGTGCCGCCGGGGCCCGGCAGGAGGAGCCGGGAGGCCGGGGTGAGCGCGTATGCGCTGTTCTGGTCTACGGCGAATATGCCGGAGTTGGTGAGCAGCCTCATGAGGCGGCGGAGGGTGTCGGCCTTGGCCGCAGGGATAGGGACGGCGGCCATGAGCTCGAGGAGGACGGCGGGGCGGCCGTGGTTGTGGATGATCTCCGGTATGCGGAGTCGGATGGCACACTTGAGGAAACGATAAATGGTTATTGAGTAGATATATTAATGGAAAGGATGAAGACACAAATTCACCAATCGTAATGTTGTTGTGAAATTGTTAGAAGATAGAGAAGATGGAAAATCCAAACATATCCGACTTCGTAAATCAAATATGTAGAAGAAAGTATTGCAAAAGAACAATATTAGACACTTGCATAGCTTTCTTCAAAATAAATGATATTATTGCTTTCGGGTTAGTTTTGGATGATAAAAAAAACCACAAATACATGCTTTTTCTTTACACTTAGTGGGTGATGATTGTGAGAGGCTATTTCTAACTTGGAAAGGGAATTTTGGTGAGTTTAAAATGTGGCTTGAAAAGCCAAAACATGGAGGCAGAAGAGGCTTTCTCAGAGGGTTTTGAAGGGAGCTTAAACGGAGAGTTTGCTTGAGACATCTTGGGGGATTTTCGGAGCCCCTCCTTTCCACACTATGCCGCCCTAATGGGAAAGCTACATAACTTGTCATCGTTTGAAAAGAATAATCCAAAATTTGAGGGAAACACATTCCCAATAATAACATGCTTTCAGCATCACATGTTGGACACGATTTAATGGTAAATTGTATCATAATCTCTTCATTACCCTTGGTAAGAGTAAATTAATTTTAAAATAATCTTAAACCCAAAATATGCCCCCGATCGGATACCACATGGAGCAGCCAATCCTCATGGCAACCAAATTTGACCTCCCCCAATGGACCACCATGGGGAGTCCAGCCTGATTGACGACTGCAGGGATGGCTAGAGATCGCCGGCTCCCAATAGGCTGCATTATTCGTCAATTGTTGACGGTGGACTCAACTACTTTTTTTGCCTTCTAAAATTAAGGTAGAATTTTTAAAACAATTAACCTAGCTCGGGTGTAAATTAGACATTATACTAAAAATACCTTGATAAATTAAACATTATACTAAAAATACGGCTGAATCGTGAATAACATAGAAATCAATGTTCAATCTTGAATAGTATAATAAAACATTCTTCAATTTCAATTTTCTGGGGGGCGCAATTTTATTTGTGTGGCACATCTCTACAAAATGAATCAATAACACCTTCCATTAGACTAGGTTGTAAGTAAGGCTACTAATTGAGCAAGCTAGCACGTGAGTGTTTGGCATTTGGATCGGTTCAACTCAACCCGAAACTTGACATTTAAATATTTGAGTCTTTCAAGCCGAGTTTGAGCAAAGCCAGTGTTCGACTTGACTTGACTCATTTATAATTCAAACTCAACTCGTAGCTTGACTCGATAAAATAATATAATAAAATAGTCTTTATATATATATATATATATAATACACACACACACACATGCTAAGAAGTGTAATTATAACTAATTATAATTATTTATATACAATATAATAATAAAGTAGTGAGATAGCTTAGATGAGAAGTATTCAAGTTGAAGACCTAGAGGTTGTAGGTTTAATCCACGCTAACCTCACTTTTTTAAGTTACTTCCCACTTTATAATCCTCACTTTTTTAAGTGAGTTACTCATAATCGAGCCACATTCAAGCACGAGTCGAGCTCAAACAACATAAAAAATATTCGACTCAAACTCGAGCGTTCATATTCAAAACTCGTTCGATCTCCAGCCAGTTGAGCTCAACTCACTCGTTTATTTAGTAGCCCTAGTTGTAAGCACGAAATAGAGCCCAAGGTACGCGCATTTATTCATAAAACTAAGCAATAATTTTATTAATGGAATACATAACAAGTAATATACACTGTTTCATCCACCTTACTATTTAATATGACTTATTATTCTGAAGGACATGCTAAGTATTTAATTAGCAACAACCAATAGGTAATGGACAATTGGGGCTAGGTGGTGGGTAGTCCTCACTTTTTTAAGTGAGTTACTTTCTACTTAATAATCCAGCCAGTTTCGAGCTCGAGCCGAGCTCGAACAACATAAAAAATAATCAAATCGAACTCGAGCATGCATGTTCAAAACTCATTCGATCTCAAAGGATAATTAGAGTGCCCAAAATTAATATCTTTGTTGACGATAGCAATAACATAATAGTAACACACAAATCACACAGAACACATTCACAAGCATCATATCAAGGTCTAGAGTACCAACCCATATCATGATACAACACACAGTAACTTTTTTTGAATACATAAGTCCCAAATACGTAAATCATACAAAATTTTTCTGAACACACTACATCAACACAACATTATCCCTCCCCATGAGCTTTTCGATCCATCCACCTATATTGACCACAAACATGTGTACCCCACCTACATAGATATTGGAAATCTGTTAGTAGTTAGATTATTAGTCCAAATATAACTATCAATACATCAATACTGGCAAATGGGAATCTTTATATCCACGGAAAATCATAAAACTTTAAAAATCCTCACTAGATGGTAAGTTGAGACCGACACGGCTGTACACCATACAACAAATATCAGAGTAAACTTGATGACTTCTTACTTACATACATACATACTTACGCTTACGCCCTCAAGTCTTCTATATATCATCTATCATGGTACACATGTAGCTTAGAACAATTAGGTTAGTATCATAATTTTCAAAAACAAGCTTCATTCGTAGTACCCTACTTATTTTGTACTAATTTATGATATAAAGGAATACTAGTAAAATTTATACAACACATACTACTCAGTCTCTTATTCGTGAAATCAGCAAAATAGCGTGTACCTATATAATAGGTTTAGGGAGAGACTTATATAATAAAATTCTGAATCTTCAGTTCAAAAACTAATAAAGGATCTCATCTTTGTAGTTTTATTAAACAAAGAAAAACTCGACTAAATCATTTGACACGAGAGGGATCCGATGAAACGCCATTGGCAACATCTTGCATCTAAAATACGATTAAACTCGACACTCAAGGAGCCAAACAGAGGTGAATCAGAATAGTCTTATAGACCTGGATGAGTTGAGCTTATCTTCCTAACTCGGCAAGCCCAGTCCATGTAACCTAGCAAGGAGATAAACCTAAATCAACCTCGGATTGATTGACCCGCAAAATGAGGCAACGCCTCAACACATTCACAACACTAAAGGACTTAATTACTTAATCATATTGCTTAATGATATGTTAAATTTCATCAGGTAACCTTAATTAAGGTTTAGGTTTACTAGGAAACTTAGTTGGAAAAGTCCAATACTTAGGGTTTTATCATTAGACCTAACTAGGTGATTTTTGGAAGAGCCAAACGATGGCCAAATGAACTTCAACTTGGACTAGTGGGCCCTAACACTCTAAGGGTTTGGTATAAAAATTACTAAGTATGGGCCCTTCGGCAACCATGGCAAACAAGGCCCACTAACATCAGGCTCAGGTTCTAGAAAAAGTATTCCTGGGTTATGTACCAAGATTCCTAAGCCTCGTTCATGCGCTTAAAAACTCCAAATGGGCCTGAATAAATTGGTAAAGTCAGCCAATACTGTGAGCTTGAATCCTATAAACTTTCAAGTGAGAACTTTAAGGATTTGGGCCTGACTCGACTCATAAGTGGAAGATATTGGCTAGGTCATTTCTAGAACTGGTTGGCCCTACTCAACTTGCGAAAATCAAAACGTGAGATCTACTTATCCAATTGCTCTCAAATTTTTAGGAGATGTTACTAGGACACATCTTAAGATCTGTGTTACATTCCATGCAATTTCACCTGTGTTACTAGGGAACTAGTGTTCCACCCTACATTCTTTAATACTCCACAAAACCCAATTAACTAGCACACAAATGAATTTTAAATGTTACTAAAATTTACCTATCTCCAGTTGATAATTATTCACTCCTTAATTCTCACTTTTTTCAAATTTCAATAACATACGATTATTGTTCATTAGTGATTCACTACCTAATTCTCACCTATCTCAATTATAGGTGCATTTAATCAACTTGAAAATTCTCACCAATTCTCCGAAGAAAGTATCTTTTTACTTTCAATTAGAGGAACTAACATTTCCTAAAGATTCTAATTCTCTGATCTTAATAACTCCCTTCTAATTTGATGTAACCATGAATAATTAGCAAATACATGGGGAGATGATAACAAAATATTTTTCTCACATGGCTTCAGTGTATAATAGTGTAACAGTGCTAGGTAGCTAACAACCCAAACCTATCCAATCAGCAAAGACATGAGAAAATGAACTACAAAAGATTGACGCCATAAACGAGACATTGTAACAACTTATTATTAATCATAATCAGACAGTATGTAAACATTGACACCGTAAACGAGACATTGTAACAACTTATTATTAATCATAACCAGATAGCACGTATTCATGCATTGACAAATGAGATGAACATCAATAAAAATGTTGGTAAGACAAACGCAGATATTTTCGTTATTATCTAGTACAAATTCTAAGGATAAACTTCAATCGCGCAGCGGTAACCCAAAACAGGAGTGAACTTGTAGTCGGAGAAGCCAGCATCTTCAAAAATCTTCTTCCACTCTTCTTTTTCCCTCTCCTTGCCCATGGAGACCACCAACATAAGGACATCATAGGCAAACTGTGTTTCCCTTGCCACACCATTGCTGCAGCTGGGATCGACCACCATGTCCACTATTATCACCTTCCCTCCGGCCTCCTTCGACGGAATCGCCTCCTTGCACTTCTTTAGTATTTCTACGCACTCCTCGTCCGTCCAGTCATGAAGCACCCACTGCCCATTTTAATCAATCAAGCAATCAAGATGGCCCAATAAAATTTCTTCAAACTCATTTTTACGTAAATCCACAAATTTTTCAAGTCAATTCCATCGTCTCAGAGTTAAAATTCATTAATGATTTTGGTTTGATTAAACTCCATTATTCTTTTAATTTATTTCCACAAATTGATTAATAAAATATTAGTAAATTCTTTGAACTCTTTTAAAATTACTTTTTAATATTATTAATTATATGTTTGCATTATTAGTGCAACATTTAACATATTTAATTAACATTCTTGGATTTGACAATTTGATCATTCAATCAATTGTAGTAAAGTCAAGAGTTTTATGAATGTTTTCTTTCGTAGTTGTTATCATAATTCTAAAATTTCTTCATTTTATCGCAGAATAAGTCCTCGATCTGACTTCGGACTTTAGCATTCCAAGTCAAATTTTGTCATAACAATTAATTGTAAGAATATTTAATGGATGACTCTATTATATAGTTTTCAAACTCTTTTTGACTTCAAAAGCTCCGATTCTATTTTATGACTTCTCCGGACAAACTCCATAAATGAATGCCTAATAATAGCTTTAGTGATTGACTTTTCAAGTCAAGTAATAAAAGTTATTAAAATAACTTAGTTTTCTTTTAATTCGGGTAAATCAATATTTTAAAGTAATATAAATTATATATTATCAATTTTAAGCGTCAAGAGAGTAATAGATGCTAGTTTTATATAATATTTTCTTTACTTAACCGAAAAATAATACAAATGGGTGTTGAGTTGAATCCGAATTTTATGTTTTTGAACTATGCTTTCTTGAAATCCCGGGTCAAGTAATACTTAAGAGGGCATCATCTCTTCTTATTCTTTAACTATACCAAAATTAATAGAAAATTACTATAAAAAATTAGAAATAATGCAAATTTTAGAATTAAAATATTTTAATGCCAAATGAGAATAATTAGTACATACTCTACATTATCTTCAATATGTTCATGTATTGAAGAATTGATCTTGTAATAAATGGGACTCTTGATTCTCTTGATTAAGGGGTGTCTCAATTGAACGATTCTAGATCATTACACAAACAATAGAGCGAACCAGAGTGTCGGGTTTTAGAATGCATGCTGCTTCTAATTACCAAGAGTCATATTACTTGCCCCTTTATCAAGTCTATGGTTATAATCCATACTTCACTTTCTCTACGTATTGTAATTATATATTTATCGCTTGACGCCGGAGTCACATACCTTGAGGAACACTGCGTTGGCCGGGGGAATAAATTTGAAGATGTCGCCTCCCACAAACTTGACGCCGGAGTCATCGTCCTCCTCCGGCAAGCCGGCCACCACATGCGGCTGGTCGAGCACGGTGACTTCGATCTCCGGAAAGGCCCTGGCAATGGTCTTAGCCGCCATCCCAACGCCCCCGCCGGCGTCCACCACGGAGCGAAGCCCCCGGAACAGGTCGCCGCAGTTGTTCACCAAGGCATCCATGAGGTGTTCGGAGTCCGCGGCCATGGTGTCGTTGAGCAAGCCCTGCAGCCGTGGCTGGCTCCGAAAGTAGTCCCATGTGTTCATTCCATGTGCTACCTGGAAGGGCGTCTCCGCCCCATCTTCTACCTTATACCACTCATCTAAATGGTTCCAAAGGCCCACCATGTCGGGCTCCAAGCTCAGGAGCGAGCTGAGAGCCAAGCTCGTGCCGCCGGGGCCCGGCAGGAGGAGCCGGGAGGCCGGGGTGAGCGCGTATGCGCCGTTCTGGTCTACGGCGAATATGCCGGAGTTGGTGAGCAGCCTCATGAGGCGGCGGAGGGGGTCGGCCTTGGCGGCAGGGATGGGGACGGCGGCCATGAGCTCGTGGAGGGCGGCGGGGCGGCCGTGGTTGTGGATGATCTCCGGTATGCGGAGTCGGATGGCGCACTTGAGGGCCATGGATTTGACGAAGCTGTAGAAGTTGTTCCATAGCAGGGACTCCGCCTGCCATGTCTGCTCCGTATTCATCACTCTCTCGTTGCTCTTCACAGGCCCCATTTCTTGCTGATATCAAATATATCTTTTAAATTTTGTGTGGACAGAATGAAGGAGCTAGATGAATAGTATTTATATACACAAGTGTTCCCACTTAGGGCAGCTCCGGTGGCCCCTTAAAATTTTTTTTCCCAGTTCTTTTTTTGTTTTTTTATTGAAAGATAATTGGGTATTTTAATTAATTTTTTCCTTTTTCCAGTAATTTATTTTAATTCTCTCGCCATTATTAGTATAAAAAATTATCTCCTTTTTATTCGGTAAAAAGCTCTAAACGAAAAAAATGGCTTTCCCCTTGGTGCATCCCCATATATATCCGATATCTCTAGGCGTTCTCAATACACAGACATTATGAAGCTGACATAATTATCTCTTTTACAACTACATGATCACATTAATTAACCCCCGAAGAATTATCCAAATCTATGACAATGTAAATCATTTTAACGTGGTTAGGTGTGCCAATAAGTGACGCAGGTAAAAATTTGCCTTAGATAAGAGGACTCACATTGTCATTTTGTTTGGAGAAGTTTTTCAAGTTGTTGAGTGTGATATAGGATTCTGCAATGCATGCAAATAGTGCGTTGGTCAATTCAAAATTGGCAACTTTTCTGAATTTCTATGATTGACTTTTCTAGAAATTTCTCCCACGCGAGAGGTATGTTTGACACACCCGATGCATGCCTCGAAAGAAAATGTCTTTAATAGATGGGTTAATTTCTAGGAGAAGACGATAATGGTAAAAGTTAGTACCTAAGAACCCCAAATTAATCTCCCATTCAATATCTATTCACATAAGATTTGATATATTAGTATAGATGTTTATATCATCTTCAATTAAGTTAACAATTATAAAGAGATGATTAATTTGTTCTATTAATTTGCACTTAGACAGTCAGGATCATTATAGATAGTGTCATGAGCCAATATTAGTTGGTGGGATGGATTAGGCTAGACTTTGACTAGGCTCATAAGCTGTGGGAAAAAAAGGACTAATGACAATTTTATAAAGTGGGTAAATTGTAAGAAATCCTAAAATTAATCTCACGTCTAATAATTGTTGGTGCAAGATCTAATTAATTATTGGGCATATGCATATGCATATAATGTTTAATTTGAATTTGCCGTTTTCAAAGATCATTTAAGCTCAATTAATTGTATGCTTGAATTGGAGATCGCTTTTGCTTCAAATTATATAATACGAGATTTCTAACTGCCCCTTATTGGAGTAAGTTCGGTTAGTATATATAGATGCAAACGGTTATGTCTTCATGCGAGTCTTTTCATTTAGAAAAGAATGTTTACTGAGAATTTTCTTCGGCTAACACTGACATGTTTTGAACATTTCAACTAATTAATTGGAATGGAGACTTGTGGGACTAAAAGTATATAAAGCTGAATAATCGTTAATAAAAAAGCTTTTTAGCCTTGCAAGAAAAGGGTCGATTCTAATACTAAACTAAAATGTTATATAAAGAATTTTATCGTCATATAACCATGAAACGTTTCTATGTGCAACAAGTGGGCAGGACTCATGATGATGGAAGTAGTCATTAACAAGGTGAAGTACTCTTGTAAAAAAAAAGAAGAAAATATTAAGTGATTTTAATCGAACCGACTTTAAATATAAATAGTAGCGATAGAAAGTTCTACCTTAAATGATTTACCGAACATTATTTAGTTATGTTACATATAAATATAAAACTCATTAATCAAATATTATCCTTAATTGTCAATATGTCATTTTGATGAATTTACATAGTTTAGATTATTTATTTACTTATAATCCAAGTTATAATATTGATTACCATAGTTAGGATAGTTGAACATTTTATACAATGTAAGTGAAAGTATTTTAAATAACTGTATTTTTTAACAAACTTAATATACATAAAGCGGTGAACATTTGACCATATATTAAAAAGCTAAATGGCTTGGTTGTGGTAAAATTAGAAGAAACTTACAAAATTAGTTAATGGCTTGGTTGTGGTAAAATATATTTAAAAGCTAAATGGTAATAGTAAAAATTATCAACCATATTATGGCCAAGCCGTTTATAGCCTTAGACAACAAGCAGAAAGTTGGCGCAACTAAAATGAGGTAAAAAATAGTTAAAAGATGATTGAAATATTGAAGAAGTTTCAAAAGTTGTGTTGAATTTTAAAGGTATAGAAAAGATATATGGTTATTAAGTAGATAAATTAATAGAAAGGATGAAGCCGCAATTCACCAAAGGAAATGTTGTCGTGAAATTGTTTGAAGATAGTGATGACGGAAAATGCAAGCATATCCAAATTGATAAATCAAATATGAAAAAAAATTATTGATAAAAAAAAAATCTTGCACACTTATAAAGTGTTCAAAATTATTGATACGGCTTTCGTGTTGGTTCTGGATGATAAAAAAAATCAGGTATACATGTTTATTATTTACACTTTCGGGTGATGGTTGTGAGAGGTTATTTCTAACTTGGAAATGGAATTTAGGAGAGTTAAAAATGTGGGTTGGAAAGCCCAAACATGGAGGGAGAAGGGGCTTTCTTAGAGGGTTTTGAAGAAAGGGGAGCTTCAGGGGAGAGTTAAGGGTAAATTGTATCATAATCTCTAAATTACCCATAGTTTGAGTAAATTATTTAAAACATAAACTTCTGACCTAAATCCAAAATATTCCCCCCGATTGGCCAACACAGGGAGGGGTCGCCACATACCAGCCAAATCTTTCCTCCCATAATGGACCACCATGGGGACGACCAGCTCGATTGATTGCAGCAGGGGTGGCCAGATCGCCGCCTCCCAATGGGTTGCCTTACTGGTCAATCGTCCATGTTGACCAGCTTAACTAATTTTTTTTATTAAAGAAATCAAATTAATTTTTTAAAAATTAACCCAAGTCATGGGTAAATTATACATTATACTAAAAATACCGTTGAAACGTGAATAGCATAGAAATCACTGTTCAATCATGAATAGTAAATGAATTACTTTGAATGTAATTCCTTGGGCCGGTCTATCATGTGGCACACATCTCCATAAAATGAATCAATACTAGCACCGCATTTAATTATAAGAGACAGCCAAGTAATAATTTTATTATGGGGAGACATAACAAGTAATATACAATGTTTCATCCACCATAATCCTTAGACTTATCATTCTGAAGGGCATATACTCAGTATTTAATTAGCAACATCTAGGAGGTAACGGACGATTGAGGACCAGGTGGTGGGTAGTCTTCTGCTTCCAAAACTTCATCGATAACGGGAATTGGATGGGAGCTCTTCAAGTTCTTGCTCTTGTTACTAATGAAACCTAGAGGATCCACCAACATCTGCAGTGATAACAAAAGTTAGATCAACAAGAAATAAAGCAAACACTTTTCTTTGTGGAATAGCTAACATCTTAAACTGCTTATGTTCTATATTTATTATAGAAAAAGAGGCAGAGAGAGGGGGATCAACACTTGTAATTAAGAAGGTGTTGTATAAATGATTAGATTGCACTTTCAGTCAGACCCTATTTTGCGTGCCTCATTTGTGTCACTACCATGAATTTATATACAACTCTAACTCATCAAACTCATCATTAATCCTCGTTCAATTGTTGCTTGACAAAATATAAGGCTTGCGCGTAGGGAAAATAGATTGTCTACTGAACTTAGGTTTACTACAGAACTCAAACTTCATCAACCACATCAACCGTGGTTTTCAATAGTTGATATTAGTTTAGCTTTTGTTATATGGAGGCGATTGGATTCATTATCTTGTATTATATGTTTTAATAATAGATTGCCTTGTTTGTGGACTTGCGTAGTAGCCCAGTTGTGTGATCCACCTAGCCAGTCTTGTTCTATTTTCTATTATTTGCACAAGATTCTATTTACTGGTTGTTGTTAAGCGTTTAAAATATATAATATTTAACTATATTTTTAATGTAATTTTGTATTTCCTAGGTATTAACGTGATTAATTATATGATGTTTCTCGTTATATTGTAGTTAATTAATATTTTAAGGTATATGCTTAATTTTGGAGTTTTAATATAGAAAAAGATGAAACAAATTAAACTTAGAATTTGTTAGTCATAGCATTAGACCCCACCCATTGATGACTACAATTTTTTGTGTTGGCAAAGCTCGATCAGGATGACTATACATAGCTTTTGGCACCATTATCGGGAAGTTGGAAATTGCATCAGACATTATAATTAATTAGTCCATATTGAGTTGTGGAGTCTTTCCTCGAATTCGTGTATTTCCTCTTCTATATGAATGGGTGGCTCATTTGTTGTTTGGCATATCTCAACTTTTGGCTTAAAAATAGTTTTAGTTTTTGTAACTTTTCTTTTTTTTCATAATGAGAAATAGTTTTTTTTTTAAGTTTTCTATTTTTAATATAGAGTAGTCTTTTATTTCGTTATAGGAAAGAGTGGAACATAACATGATTAAATTGAATTCATTTCAAGCTCTTACTCTTTTATTCAATCAGATTATTTGAATTATTATGTTCTTAATGCTAAAAATAGATTGATCGTCTATTTCTTAGATCATGAGGTTTAATTAGACTTTGAGAAGAAATTAGTTAGATTAGTTATTGATAATTTATCATACGACAAGTCTTTTGACTTATTTGGCGTTGTGGTTCGAGAGATATACAACACTGTATGTAATTGTAAGGCAAATCTTAATGCGTTATTTTATTAATTAATCAATTATCACTGGGAGGTAGAAATTGAAGCAAAAAAATAAAAGCATGAAGGAGCGGGAGCCACCATGTCATATAGTTATCCTATATCGACAATTTGAGGGAATAGAAGATAAGAATAAAATATGATGAAGATTAATTTCATGTTAAGGGAAATTCAACTCTAGAAAAAATTTTATCTTAAACTAAAAATCTTTTTCTTGTTGTTGTTTGAATCTCAGTTTTATTTTCTACTATTAACATAAGGAAAATCATCTCTCTGTGGGACGATACTTAAATTTATTATTATATTACTTGTTTCGATAGTGTATATTTACTCATCATTGAGTTTAGTCAGTGCTAATTCTTAAGTGTTTCAACATTTCCACACTTATACCTTATTGACTAATTTTTCACAATTAAATGATCTTCGGTTGCAGAACACACTACCGAAGGCCAGTCGAAGGTTGAAATCCAGCTCTTCCTAGACTGCACCTCCATGCTTCAATTTTCAAAGTCATAATCAAAATCAACCTGACGTAGTAATGACTTCAACACTACAAAAGCCTATTGAGATGACTTTGGCTAAAGTTGGTTGTTTGCTATTCCTTGCTCAAACTTAGAAAGTTTGAAGTATTCTGATATTAAAAGAAGGTTCAAAGTTTGAAGTATTGTCATATTAAAAGAAGGTTCAACACCTGCCACGCATCTGACCAAAGCCACTGTGATGTGTATACGATAACATCAGCTTGTTGGGTCTCAGCAAAAGGCACCCTTGCGCTGAGAATTTTTCCCTTCTCTATAAAAACCGACCCTCCAATCTTCATTTCACCCTTTTCTATTCTCCTTCTGACCTTCATCCTTCTTCCCTCTCCTCTTAACTTCCTCCAGCACTCTCCCAGCCTTCTTCC